>JAQIVZ010001309.1:0-35974 GCA_034700945.1 Arrhopalites spinosus
CTCCTAGTCAAGGCCAAAAAAATTTCCAAGAATGATAAAAATGACTTTAGGACGCTGTGTATTTTTTAATTTACAGATAATAACATGACAGTGCATACAGTATCATAAAAAATGTTATTAAATATTTTTGGGCTAACTGTGACAGTTGAAATTCAAATCCATAAATAAAATAAAAAAAAGTTGCATGTGTGTGTGTATAGTTTTGAACACAAGCTATTAGTTCATTAAATGTCTGCATGTTTATTTCTAATTAACTGTGATCCTTTTGTCGACGACTAATTCCAATTTTCATTTGAGTCCTCCATGTGTGTTGTACAATGTGATAACGTTTGGAAAATAATAGGAAGGTGACAGGTGAGAGAACTCATTATCCCCGCTTTTCTCTCCGTACGACAATGATGAGAGAGAGAGAGAGTACATGAAAATTACAATACAGCCCTTGACTGAGTATTCTATTGTACTTTCTCTGTATTCAAACCTCCACCCGAAAGTATCTAACGCAAAAAATAAATTATATAATCTATCCCTCCCTCCATATAGTTTAAATAGCTTAAAATAACCCTTATGGCATTGGGGGGGATTGTATAGGTGACAGGGCTAATGGTGTCATAGGAAGTATATTAAGGAATGGATGGTTATATGAGTGTGTGTGTCTTTATGTGTATACAAAAGCAATGTGCAATGTTCTAATAATGTTCCTCGTCGACCTCGTCTCTCTTGTCTCATTATTAGTTCCGTAGGTAATGTCAAAAAGTTATTGAAGCGTACGACATGGGTGGTTGGGTAATAAAAGAGAGTCCAAGTTGAAATTTGGAAGGCGCTTAAACGGCTAAATGGATGGAATAATGACATGTAAGTGGTATGCATCCGAAATAGTCTAATCTAACTCATAGCCTCTACACGATTTAGTTTTGCCTCATCGTCAGTCAACCCATGCAAATCCAATGAACTCATAGTAAAAAGTTAGTGGCATACATTTAGAACTAGCAAAATATCTTACGATAAATCCTAATGACCATTTATGATACTAAAAACCCTATTCCTCCCTTTAAAATTATACCCACCACAGCTAGATTTAGACTACTTCTATCTCAACCTTCCTCTCTCTCTCTCTCTCTCTTTCAGGGAAGAGTCAAGTTTAAATCTTTTGGTGTGAGTTGGTAGAAACACTAAAGCTGGAGAATTGCAAATAGTGTAAAGTATAAAAAATAGGAAAACACAAAATTTCCCTTTTCCAGGAGAAATTTTACCGCGTTTATGTACCCGTACCTATAACCTATCCCTGTAGTACCAGGGATAGGTACAAGGTAATTGTGTCAGATGAGATGAGGAGGGGATAAGAAATATAGAGGAATGTTCAAATAAAATTTGATTTCAATTGTATTTAATGAAGTACGGCTATAAAAATGTCTCCAGTTTATTGCCTCCCTCTCCACATTATAATATATAAGCATATAAAACATTATTATTATTATCAGAAGGTAAACAAATGACTTTTTTGACTAATTTTATACGTAGACTAAATGCCAATCAAAATTGTAGTTACGACTAACACTAACCATCTTTAGACTTGTTCCTTTTTTATTAAAAAAAATTCTTAAAAAAGTTAAGGTTTAAATATATAGGCAGAGGGTAGCAATTTTATTTTATGTACAAACATTCCGTGTATGAGGATGACAGATAGACAGACGGTGAATGAAAATGAAGGAAAAGGAAGAAAAAAGACATTTGGAAGGAGACGAGAACGAGGTTTGACTCTTTACAGAGGAGCTATTTAGTACAAGTAACAAGGATGACGAGAAGTTGAAGTGAAGCGAGTGAAAAAAAAATTTGGGGAGAGAAGGCTCAAGGAAAGGGAAGGAGAAGATGGGAGATGGACGTAACTTGCGGCTTGGAGCTTTTGATCGAAGGTGACATGGCGAGTGATTTGTGTGAGGATTGACCGTGTGTGTGTGTGCCGCATTTATCTTTTCATGCTTTCTCCTCCTCTCTCAATATATTATTATTAAGTTAGTAGGCACGTACGGTGTGTATTTTATGGATATATTGAACTTGAACTACAAGGCGAACAAGTGCTACACCATTACAAATATAATGATAATGATGAGACGCACACACACAGCCCCAGCTTTCTTTCATTTCAGGGAATTCCCCCCTTTGTTCTTTTCCTCTTCTTCTTCTTCTTTGAGAGAGAGAGAGACAAGACGAAGAAAAACAAGAGCGTCAGCTCATCCCGGCATGACATAGTATTGATACAATGCCCCTAGAAATAACCTACGGTATACTCCACCATCTGCCTTTATACCCCTCTTCCAATTTGATACCTTTTTTTCTTTTATTTGTCAGATCTGTACACACTTACACACACACATGTACAGATAGGAGAGCAGTGAGGAGTTTTTGTCTAAATTGAATTACATTCAATTTAGTATTTCCTTTCGCGGGATCTCTTTGATTGATCATCTCATTAGAATAATTATTAAAGGCAGGATGTTGTATCATTGAATCTACAAAAAAATAAAAGAGAGAATTCAACTGGAGGGGGGGGGGAAGAGACACGCTAATCCTTACTAATCTAAAAAATGTTGTAATTATTGTAACAAGACTTACACAGAGCTCAAAAAATGTAAAAGCAAGATAAAATGACTAATACTTGAAATCTCTCTCTCTGTGTCTGTCTGTGTTCTTAGATTTGCCTGAATAACTTTTTGGTATGACGAAAAATGACATGATGATATATGTGGAGAGAAACAAATTCAAATTATTTAAGCGCTTCCTTAATCACTTTTTGCTAAGACCTATGGCCAAGACTTTACTCTGATTTTGATTCTCTCTATGTAACTTATATGACCAAATATAACTAGCTTTTACTCATTATGAAAACTTGAAGAATATACAAATATATATTTTGTATTTATGTATAATCTACAGATATAGTGTCAGCATATTTTAGTTGAGATGTTGGAGGCCAAGTAATCCATAAAGTTCTTTTGATCCCCTTTTCAATCCTATCGCCGTATTCTATGAACGCTAACAAGTTTTCTCCTTCTCGTTTAAAGCTAATATATAATCTACACTATCTCTCTCTCTCTTCGGATTTGACTAATATGTACAAAAACACATTTTATGCCTTATGTTTAGTACCAATAAGCACACTGTGGGATACATTTTCCAATTCTTGTTTACCTTAAAAGGTAAAATTTTGTGTATGGGATGAAATATTTTAAACTACTCGTAATTGTGAAAATTGTGGAAAGACTGTCTCACCTTTTACAAATAAATTAAATGGGGGAGTAATGGAAAAGTAATTTATAAGAGAATATACTTTATCTCTTGGGAAAATAGCCAGGTGTTAATGAGAAAACAAGTGATTGACCAACCAAGATTTTTTTTTGAGTCAAACCTCACCATCGTTATCATCACCAATGCCACTTGTATTGATTGATGAGACTAGATGAACAACTCCATGTTTTTTTCTTCTTCTCTCTTTGACTCTCTTTTTTTTGTGGCTATTAACTTAACATTGCACAAAAAAAATTAAATTTTTCTTGTCTTATGTAAATGTTACAAGAGTTTTTAGAGATTTGAGACAAATTACAAATTTTATTGTGTAGTGAGGACTCGTGAAAATTAACAAATTGACAAAAACAAAATATCGAAAAGAAATTTCTTCCTTTTACTTATTTTTCTATTGATGTTGACGTGAGATTTTGAAAAGGAACACGAGAGAGATCGAGATTGATATTTGAGATTGTGTGTATGAATGAACATGATTGTGTTTTCTATATTATTAACAGATCCTCGTACCATTTTTTTTCTTCTTACGTTTAGCTGAACATCACATGTCATGGTACAGGTAAATAATAAAGACTGGAGAGCCAATGGTAACAAAGATAAAAATTCAATTGAAATGATGCTGTGGCTGTGGTTAAGTTCTTGTGGTGTCGGCGGCATCTTGAAAGGATGCGGGACTTGAAGAAAAAAACAATTTTGAGACGTTGAGCAATGTACTAAATACTATTTTGAATCAAGGAAAAGAAAAACTGAATCTGACTATTAAAATCAAAGTTAGACGTCAAAAACCGAAACTAATTTAGATAAAGAATTTTTTTCCCCTTCTTGGTGTAGAATAAGAACATGCTACACATATAAATACCTATGTAAAAAAAGGACATTGAATTTATAAGTAGCATCTTGTCCGTCAGTCATTTTTTTTCTATTTATGATGTTTTTTTTTATTCATAAAATGAAATCAAGAAATTCTTCACCTGTATCTCTATAATGATGAGTCTTTCCCTTTTTATTGTTGATGACGGAGACGAATGAGCTACATTTACATTGACTTGATGCTAACTCTTAAGCTTAAATTATTTGAGATCTTGTCCTGCATTCCTAATCTTTTGTCTCCCTCCTCCATTTTTTTCTCTATCTCTCTTTCTTTGACTTTTCTGACAAGATCATTTTAATGAGTCTATAAATAGTAATAAAGAAATATTTTTGTCAGGTAGATTATTAATCATAATAAATTTAGTTGTGTGTTTGTAATCCAATTAATTGACCATTTGTAAAGGACAGCAATAAAAAGGATAATAAAAATTAGCACTTGAAGCGTATATTATTAAAATAAATAGCAGTGCATAGTTGACTTTACTTGAACTGTACATCTGTTATACTTGAATTCTGAGACTCGGTCCAATTGCATTGAGAAAAGCTGGTACGAAACCGGTGTTAGAAGAAAAAATTTGTATGTATGTACAACAGAGGAGAGAGAGATAGATTTAAAAAAACGCCAAAGATAATTTTTGATGGCGGAGAAGAGAGAAGAGAGGTTCGTTTATATGTGACGCTAATCATATGCTTCCTCTAATACTTTGGGGTGGCCGATCGCCCATTGTGTATTTCCCTTGGTTGCTTAACAAGCTCAGCACACACAATCTACTTAGAGCCATCACATCATGGACACTCTATCCAATGCACGACTTGTATGAAAAAAAACCCCAAAAAAACTTCCTATATCTTCTACTTCTATGTGAACCCAAGTCCTCTCTTTTCTTGGCCAGTTTTCGAGATATAAGTATATAAATATAAATTATATTATATAATTATACATGTACACGTCAATGTAGGTAAGTCAAAAGCCCGTAAGCCTGCTGCCACTTAAATATATAGACAGTGTATACTTTTGGTATATCTTGTATGGCCATACATTATATAAGGTCATATATTATATTTTTAAAAATGTGTAACAACACAGTTTCTAACCAATTTTTGTACATATTGAGAAAGACTATCATAAAAAAAGGAGAGAAATTAGAAATAAGAATTGAAAAGAAAAAACATACATAATAATTGTCAGAGAGAGAGAGAGACAAAAAAAAGTTATGGGGCTAGGAGTAGAGTTGGAGATACAAGAAAACAAGAACAACTGCATGTAGAATTTAGGAAACATAATATGTTTCCTAAATTCTATATCTATATAATAATATTATTATATAAAGCTGCGGCTCAGCTCCTCCTTCATCATCATTATTATTATCTATCTTGTAAGGTAACAAAGTCCCTATCTAGTCATCGTTTCCTCGGGATCAGTCATACGTCTTTTCCTCCTTTTTATAAGTAATACACTCTCCACCTTATTATATACATAGTTGAGAGTTTTTGACTCGTTTCATGCCAAGGTGACTACAACCAACTGTAAAATGCAAGTTTACCACTGCACAAAAATCCCCACTCTCTCTCTCTCCAGAATTTTTATTTGGATGAACATCCTCCTTTCCCTATAATAATACATTGTGTGTCTCACCTCGAAGCATCAAGTAGCACAAGTAAAAAAAAGTTTTTGAAAATTGAAAAAGATAACGCCTATAGCACCACCAACCCTTTTTTTCTCTGTAGTCCACACGCTCTTGAAAGAGCATTTGTCCATGAGCTTTTAATGTGGATGGGATTTAATCCATTCTGTTTATTCCAATTTAAGATAATTTTTTTCAATAGATTTTGTAACATTATTCCTATGTATTGTACCCTCTTCTGTATAGCACGTACACGTTTCTGTCTCGGCTCAATTTTTTGATGATGATGGTTACACTGTAGACTACAAGAGCAAGACATTGATATCCCCCTTTATCATTGCCCATTGCATGCCTTGTATATTTTACAATAAAGAGCTGAATCTGTATCATCAAAAAAAAAAAATTTAATGTAATGATACTCTATATCCTTTTTTTGTATTAAATTTTTTAACATTAAATTCCAACTTGTTTCATTCTCTGTCTCACATATATATTTTTATATTGTACAGTGTATGTGTATAATCGCCATAATAGACATTACCCCAACAAGTTAGCATGCGTTGGTATAATTTACCTGTGATTTTCTACGTGGAGGAGATTCATTTTCCACAGCTAGTTTAGAAATAAAAAGGACTTCACACACGCTCTTTTCTCCTTCTTTTATTCTATCACATTAAACCTCTCCTGAGGAGTCATAAATTGAATTTATCCATGGTTTTTTTTATTTTCTTTTTAATATGCACAACATTTTTATTCATAATTTTCATAAGATGGCATTTTTTTGAAAAACCTTTTTCTTTTCTTTATTGATAATATTAAGTTCCTCATATGCACTTTTTTTATTGGTCATTTATCTGTAATGTTAGATATGGTATGACTTTGGTGCCAAAATGGTTGTTGTTGTTTATTGTGTGGCTTTTGAAATTTTGAATGTATTTTTTTTGTTGGAAAAAGTACAGATGAAAAAAAAACTCCATATGATGAGATGTGAGACATAATATGATGCAATAAGATGAGATAATGAACTTTTATATAAACTGTGTCTAATCTTCTCAACATTATTCAACAAAAAAGGGAACAAGTCAGAAGCTGAGAGTTTTACTCTTTTTTTTTGTACAGGTGAATCTTCCTTTAGCTTGTCGACTGGAACTTGAGGCGAGGAAAATTAATGAGAATGAGAACATTAATGAGAAATAAATCTTGGCTCCTTAGCCATGTTTGTCCAAGAGAGAGAGAGAGGATAACGGTGAGTACATGGAAAAAATATGACACATAGTTTTCAATCAAATTAGTGGGCCGCCATACGGCGTTATTTGAGCGAGTGAAAGATTTGTCTAATTATTAATCACATTCTCGTATATATATATAAAATGAAGGGAAGATAAAGTTAAAAAATAAAAAAAAATTTGTTATTCGCTCTCCTGCTGTTCCATCTCCATCATTATCATCAAATATTATCATATTTATTATTATTATTGTATTTCATAAAAATCAAGATCCTCATGTTGTCATTGCCGAAGAGGGGAAAAAAAATTTCAAGTACTTTTTTATTCAATTTATCCATGTTTATTTGCAGTGTGCATGTTCCGTGTCCATCATAGATTTGTTGGTCGTGTTCAAAAGGTTACAAGAGAGTAGAGAGACTGGAGTCAAGACTGAGAGAGAGTTGAGAGTTTTGACATTTTGAAGGAATTCTCAAAATTGAAGCTTAGAGGCATAAAAGTTTATGTAATGATTATAAGTTTTATACTCGTTTTTGTTTGTAAAATTTACTATCTATTTTTTTCTAAAACTTTCCATTTTTCAATTGTTAATGTTTAACTTGTACGAATTGCTATTTTATGATTACTATTTAATACCCAGTCCATTTAGTTGTTCCTGGTGGCTACATTATAATGCTGTATAACATATTTAGCTGTCAATATGAAAAAGAATAAAAAAAATGTTTTGGTATGTTTAACATGATAAAATAATATGTAAAAAAAATGTTATTTATTTATTTACGTTTTCAACAAATCTTTCATTGACCAGCCCGATGAATTTTGGTACATGGAAATTTAAAAAGCATTTAGTATTAAAATTTGCATAATCAATTTCTTCAGTTGTAAACTGTGCTACCTCTAACTACATTTACTTGTACCTGACAAAATAAAAATGCTTATTAAATATTTTATGGCGTGCTGAATTCTCAAGAAAAATGTACACACTGACCCGTGAGTCACTATTTATTTAGCTATTTATTTATTTTGGTTAAAAATGAGGAATTCACAGGCCCTTCAATTTTAAGTAAATCTTTTGACTGTTTTCACGATTTTGTGTTCCATGTTGACTTGATGGGAGAGAAAGGTCAAAGGATAAATATTTTGACATGTTTTTAGGTAATTTCATGTCACTTTCCCCTTCCAAGAAATTGAACCAACCTCACCTTAATATATTGACATTTACAACAAGAAAAAGGTTGAGACAACTGGCGACCCCAACGAACTTTACGCTTTGGTATAATGACATGGTGTAATTTAATTGTTAATGATGTTAAATATTCTTGTAAATAAATAGGGTAGGAGTGTAAATGATGGCAGCTGCATTACTTTAAATTTGATCATTTTTTTCTTCCAGGTGATATTTACACTGTACAAGTGTCTATGAAATTAGCAATTTTAGTTGCAGATGTTAAGATAAATTCCATTTAAATTAAATTGCCTTCAAGTCTTGTTCATTTTTCTCTTTTTATTATATAACAGTTTTTTTTCACTTGTCCGCCTTTACTTTTGTTGTTGTATTATTACCATTGACCATTGACATGGAGCTGCTGCCTTTCAAGGTGAGTTTTTATCATTTCGTTGAACGTCAACTTTTCTCATTGTTGTTATTCTCCCTTTACCTTTTTTCATGTTAAACTCAAATGCTGTACGTAGGATGGGCATCAGGTTTTGAAAACTATACAATTTTCAAGTCCTCCCTTTGACTGGAAAGGGTGAAAGGAAAGTGTTTTTTTTGGTGGAAAATTAGTTTGAAAATAAATGTTAAAATGGGCATTAAGTAGAAAAATATTTGTACCTCACTTGTAGCCGAAATTGTATGTACACAAATTTAACGTCACAATATTACAACAAACCTCCTCACAAGAATCCTTCAACATTCATTAAAACAACCCATGGAAAGACAAGACCACAAGGCGTCAGTTTAAAATATTTTTTTGGTGGAGGTAAACTGTAAAAAGTAGCCAGCACAAGTCTCCTCTTTTTGTTACCTGTACAAATTTCAAATGAGTAGACATCATGTCATAACAATGTTTCTAACAATGAACAGCAACAATACCAACTTGAGATTGTAAGTAGATCGGTATGATAAAATTATTTTCTCTATTTTAAATAAAAAAGTAAAATTAAACAATTAGAGTTTTTGTCTTTTGGTACTCTAATCTGTTATGATCATTTTAAAAAAAAATAAGGACAAAAAACTGAATCGGATTGTCTTCTTTTCTCATACAGATCCGCACTTCGTTGATGCCATACATTTTAGAGATAAAGTACAAAAAAGGAGTACATTACATTTTATGTATCTGTAATTTAATAGTTTACCATTGTACGTATTTATATGGGTGTTGATATTATTGTGGAGACTATAGCATGGCTGTATATGTACAGATAAAAATAATTTTTCTGTCTTACAATTTTTTCCCACCTGTTATCTTCCCTTTTTTTGTCTCAAAGTCTTGAAAGGTGAAAAAGGATACTTGAGAGAGAGAGAGAAAGAGATTGAAAGAAAAATTCTCCGCCTTTAATCACGAACCTGAGAAATCTATGAAAAATTACTCTCCGCCTGACTCAAGTTGTTTTTTTTCTCCCTTTCCTCTTTAAAAATGCCAACTGCAACACCCCCACCCATACAGAAGCATCTCAGCCCATCCTAATTGCCATCCATTTTCGCCTTTTGCCCTGGCCACCCCTACTCAAAACTGTGAGAGAGGAGTTGAACAACAAGACAAACACGACATTGTTTAAAAACTCAACATCAACATTCTTTTTGAAACATTTCACAATCTTTTTTCTTGTGTAGGGAAAATGATACAAGAACAAGGACAAAAAAATAATAAGAAAGAATGTAGACACATGATAAATAAGGGAGGGAAAGATAAGGATGACCACTCATATTTTTATCAAAATTTAATAGAAAATTTTGAGATTCATACAAACCAACAGCTCAAAATACGAGTTTGAGGTTTTTATTATTATTAGTCCATGTTCAAAAATGTTCATGTATAGAATTTCCCCAAAGAATTTTATAAATTTTTTTTAACCCTCTTTAGGAATGATGCGGGCGGACATGGATTTTTTTTCTTCAAAAAAGTTAAATTATAGACCTTTCATGTGACTTGTTTAGTGTTCAGACCCGCTGGAAGGAAAGGTATAAGGTAAGAATAGAGAATGTACAATAGAGAAAAAAAATAAATTTCAATTAACAAATCCTTGTTTATGTTTGTGTAGGAAGGTATATGAAATTATAAGGGTGAAAACTCCCACCATGAACCTCTACAAATCACACGTAAAATCGACCGACGAAGGAACCAAACGGAAGATTATTTTTTTTTTTTATCCAAAAGAAAAAAAAATGTAATAGACATGGACAGGTTAAAAATCAAAGTCAGTTTAGGAAGAGAAAAAAAACAAAAGAAAAAACGTCTCATTGCATTTAAATTATGTATGATTTGTATTGAGAAAAAAATTTACTTGTGCTGATCTTGACAAAAGATAAAAACTGAAAAATTTAACCACCCGCACTCCTTAGTCTCTTTATATAAATTTAATCTCTCTCTCTATGTCTGTGTCTGGTGTAAGTAAAAAGAAATTAAATTGGTCAAAAATTTGAAATTCATTGTAGTCTTAACTTGATAGAAAAAAATCCACTTGATAACTAAACTACAATTACCATAAACGTTGCATCCTTATCAAAATGCAAGACCTTGACTTTTCAAAATGAGAGAGAGAGAGAGACGCTGGACTGTATAGGGAAGAAGACTCGTTTGCATCTAATTCTAATAAGATTATAAATTTATGACTTGACATTTATATTGGATTAGTCTTAAGTTATTAGACTGAAAAGGTGTGAGTGGTGAGGTCAAAGTAAAAAGTGTGTTCCGTTCATAACTTATCATCTCCTCATGTCAAACTGTACCCAGTAACTTTTTTAGTCAAAGACTTTTCTCTCTCTCTCTTATACAACCACAATTTTAATATATTATTACACAAATAATGCCAACATGTATTAACCCTCCAAAAGAAGAAGAAGAGGAAGAATTGTTGCATATACTTATGCTACATAAAAAATTTCTTTTTGTATTCAATTCAGATTATGCAAAAAATGTAAATAGCCAGGTCCTATCTCTACAGATACACAAAGCTAGTCTTTACACTTATATACATATATTTCCATAAACTAAACCAACATGAATTTATGTCAATTGGAAGACAGTTTAACAAAGTTTATAATACATTTCTTAATGATTTCTGAGCAAGAAGGGTCAAAAAATATTCTTTTTGTGTTTGTATTTCTTATAAAAATTGTCTCTCTCTCTTTTGTGTAGACCACGCCATCGAACGCTCATGGGAGTGAGTACAAAATTATATAACTTGTTGTTGTTATATTTTTTTGTCTACCTGTAAGGTAAGGTATATCTGAAGGTATAGAAAAATGATTGTTGATTTTTTCTTTAGTTGATTTGTTACTTTTCCGCCTAGACTTTAATGACTTTTAAGGCTACTCACATGCTGCTCTTCATGTAATTGTGTTGTCATATGAGAGAGAAAACGTTGAGGGTGAAAAAACTTTTTGGTTAGTGTGAACTATCAAATGCCATTCAAATGTGCCCAGTAGTAGTTTATAGTTTAGCTGTTCAAGGGCAAAGAGAGAGAGAAAGAGACTTTCTACACAGTTTCATTTACTTCAAAGGCGTGTCTTTCAAGTCATGTCATGCCAAGTCAAAAAATACAGACGATCCAGCAAAGAGAAATGCAAATAAACTGCATACAATAAAACTCTTGTTGTCTTCTCATATAAGAGAGCGTCCATGTGCTTTATAAATTACAAGTCTACTTTATTTCATAAAAACTACAAGAAGCACTACAAATGTACATTGTACATTGTATTGTGAAGATGCACTGGGAACGCAACTTAATATAAAAAGGGACAATGAATTTTTGCGGCGTCTCGACTACACATTGAATATTGCATTATAATAATAATGAAAAAAATATCGTGTAGAATTACTACAAAAGTTTTTCAAAATAAGCTGTTGACTATCATACACACTGTTATAAACTGATTTGTAATACTGTAGTATTTTTTTGATGCATCATATAGTTGGTGTTGTTTGCTTGTGAAGGGCTGGAGATGATGTCAATGTCAAACATTTTATCACGAAACAATCTCACCTCGACTGGAATTAAACACGCAGAAGAAATTCCTCGAGTCTCTGTGCAAAGACTCGGCTCATCATCGTGAACGAGGGAGCATCAAGAAGGACTCTCTGTTACATCTTACACAAAAACCAATTCAACTATCTGTACACTTGCTCTTCACCTGTCTCTACTTGTGTTCCTACACAACGAAACTTCAACATCTCCAATCTGAATATTTAACTAAAGCAAGAAGCCCAGAGAGAGAATTTTTTATTCTCTTACCTATATCTGTAGTATAACCATATTAACATTATTATTATATGGAAATTTAAAAGATAACTTTAGAAACTAACAATGTTTTGTCTTCTTGTTCACTTTTTTTTGATCTCATTACAACTCGTCCATTGTTACGTCAAAAAAATGTATATATGAGATTGTAAAGACCCAGTTCAAAAGATATACATGTATAGCTGTATTTTCAATAAATAGCAAAAATACATTAATAATACCCACTAATAATTTAACTATGTCCATTATAATAATACTTGTATCAAATTACGTTTCTAACTTCAAATTATATTTATATATATATATACAGGTAAACGAGGATGCTGTAGACAGATGAGAGCATGCACTACAGCATACACATGGGGATGATAATTCATGGGACTTCACTACTGGTCAGTGTAAAATAGAAAAGTAATAATAATAATTGTAAATACATAACATGACGGGAGAAGAAATTGATTGCATGGCAATGCTTATATACTAATGTGAACACTTATTTTTTTCCCCTTCGTCTTGTTCACTCCTCTAATACTAATACCAGGTTTTGAGAGGTTGTTGTCAAAAACATTGGGTTTAAAATGTAAATTTTAGACAATTATATATTATATTACATGGGCTAGGTACATATGTAGCATGCCATGCCTGCAAATAACTACAACTCTGATGGTGGTGGGATTCAAGAACATGCAATTAAAATTTGTTCCTTGTACAAATTGCAGAGGGTCAGTCTCTCTTTTTTGGAGAATTAGAAAAAAATAAAACTTCAACAACAAGAAGCTTACACCACCTCCGGTACATCCTCATTCTAAAATAACCAGCTTTTCATGATATGCAAGCCGCGTCATATGTTCTCATCGTCAGACCAGGACTACACAGATATACCTACAGATTTTTGATCCATTTTTTCATGTCCATTTTATTTCTTGTTAAATTAAATCAAGAATTTTAAATACATTACAATTTACAACAAATACATATCTTCACTACATGCTACATAGAGTTAAAAAAAATTATCGACACTCTAGTTTGAGAAAAAAAATTATTTGATGAAAGAAAGTTTTTTTTATAGTCAATCCCCCTTTTTTCTAGTTTAATATAAATTTTTTGAAACTTTTTTTTTATATTTCAAATTGTCTTACCCATGAGAAGAGTAATATTTGTTAGAGAGAAAGAGAGAGAGAGAAAAGTCTAGATATGATTTACATGACGAAGATTTCGTGTGACTTTGGTGGATGGAGCTAATACAGTTGGCACATGTATTTTACGTATAAAACTTTCCCCAACAAATAATTTACTTATGCAAATGGCAAACTACATCGCTATGGCTAGGGGTGATTAAGTTATACAATGTGCGTTTATTATTCATAGGTTATGTATACAAAAAAAATCTCTATGATTATATATATAAAGTTTTTTTTAAAAAAAAGGGAGAGAAACTTGGTTAGAGTAATAAAAGGTGGCTTTATTTTTTCATGGAATAGAAGAATAGAAAAAAATACATAGAGAGAGAGGGGGGGAACACTCTGGACAAGTTTGTGAGACTCAAACAAGTTCTTGTTACTCCTGGGAAATGAGCGAAAGATTTGAGAAAATGTTTTTCGCAAAGATTTCTTCTCTCTTGGTTCAAACTATATGCAAAACTTATTTTCAGTCTCATCCTATATTTATAAACGATGGGTGACTTACATGTGGGTGTGTGTGGCATTCCTACAATAGAAAAATAGCCCATCAGGGTGAATAAGAAAAGGAGAGAAGCTCAATTTAAAAAGTTTTCTTATAACAGAATTTTTGTCTTTTTCCAGTGTTTTTTTCTAGAGAGAAAAAAACAAATCTAGTCATTTTTTACGAGGTTATATTATGGGTAAATTGTGAGACTTTTTTTTCTTCTTCAAGTTGAACATTGAAAGAAAGAGAAAAAAAAGATAATAAAAAGGTTTACCTCTGACCAAAAGTGATGAGGGACTTTTATCACCCCTATCATTTAAAACAATTCTTTGTAATTTACCTAAAGGATTTTCGTGGTGGCCCTCAAGACTACTATTTAAGTTAAAATTACAGCCTTTAACTCAGACTCTACTTATCTATCCAACAAGACCTTCAGCCAATGCTCCCTCCACATTTTATGAGCTCTCATCACCCCCCCCCCCCCATTCAGTCTCATGTTCCACTTACAAAGACAAGGGATCTGTACACTTTAGGACCATTAGAAGGTAGACAGTTAATAAATATGTGAATTTAACTTTGCAATTTTATTTATCACCATATTTAGCTTTTTTGAGAATTATTTTTATTGTTTAGAATAGAAAGAAGAAAAAACAAAATGGAAAATAATGAAAGAATTCCTCAATTTTCTCTGGCTCTGCCCATGCCTTGTAATATTTTAACTTTTTACCAAAGTTTTGTATTTAAATAGTTATGGTCATGAAATGAGTCAAGTACAGATAAACATGAGTTGGTTGAACACGCAGAAACAAGATATTTTCACCTGTGAATATTTTATTCTCATGGACTTTGATGAGGAGTTGGAGAGAAGGGAGGGGAGTGAAGTTTCAAATAAAATAATTTGATATTTGAGTTTCTTCATAGAGAATCTCTATTAGAGATAAAATTATATTACATAACATGAGATACTTTTATTTTATACAAGAAATATTTTATACACAACTAGGAGAGCCACCCTTTCCAGTTGGACAGTGAAGAAAGAGGACGGGTACTGAATATGGGAGTTGTGACATTGCGACGAGATGCTTGACTTGCTCGCAAGAGTCAAACCACTTAAAGTGAGTAAGTGAAGAGGCCAAAACGTAATGTGCTAGCAATGCGAAATAAGGCTATCGATCAGTCCGGAGACTCAAGTGTGTCTTACCTAGTGTGACATTGACAAGGAGCGATGTAAGACAGTGTCGTCCACTCCACTTGCTCACTATCCAATGACCCATACTTTTATCCTTACTGAACATTTTCCTCCCTTTTCTCTCAACTCCCAGTCACCACAAACAAAAAAAAACTTGAGAAAAACATTATTTCCCATTAATCCTTTTTTTGTCAAGTCCACCCATTAATTTTCTACTACACTTTATTTGGAGTTAAATACACAAAAAAATAGTGGAGAAATCTTATTAAAAAATTATGATTCTGGATTGACAAAATGATCATTCATTACATGCCAATGTCTCGTCCACTGGGTTTTTTTTTGTTGTTGGGTTTGTTGTATCTCTAAGATTATAGAGATATTGATGATAACTTGATAGGACAGAAAAGAGATACAATTGCATGTGTTTGGTTACATTGGATGACATATTATGGAAGGAAGAGGAGAGGACTAGAATAACAAAGCAATAAGAGAAAACAATATTTTAGTTCTCTCTCTCTCATCTTCCAATGTCCCATCCGCATTTTCGTACAGATGTGGCATTTAAATCACACACTGATAAGCTTGTTTCCTGTCAAACGTTTCAAGATAGATATGTCCCAAGGTGGCCAAAGGTAGATTTTAGCTCGTTGTCTCCCTCCTAGGCGATAGGCCACTGTTTTTGTACAAATGTATAGTTTTATTTTGGTATACATATCATACCAATAGAACAATTTTCTTGTCTTGACTGCAATGGGCCACATGGCCAGGTTAAATCACAGTCACGTCCATTCAATTTCTATTTTATGCTTTTGCTATTGGTGGCTCCACTCTAACTCATCGTCTAGCAAGATATTCTAGAATTAAATGGGCACGTAATAAATAGAAAATGACTCATAAAAACGGACTTCACGAAGATCAAATGACTACACAAACTATTTCCTATCTCCACCCTCCACAAAAAAAATCGGATTCTATCTCTTTCACTATTTTTAGGCATAAATGACCTTGATAAAAATGATCTTGTGGTTCTTAAAAAAAATCTTGCTCAATTTTTTAGGCTTCAGGTATAATTTTAGTCCGTATCAAAATCTTTTATCATTGTTTTTTTTGCAAAGTTTTGACTTTCTTTTTAAATTGTTATGATCTGCCTAAATGTGTGTTTTTAAGGGGACAATAAAAACAATATAAATAAATATTCTACCACACACGAATTATATCCGAATGTCACATCTCATTGTGGTTTTGTCTCTTTATGTGTGTGCCCATTGGCAATTGAAAATTTGAGTGTCATAAGGCATTCCATGTATTTCACAGATGACTACTCACTCTCTTTGTGTACCTACTTGTATGCCCACAATATTTTGATGAATACTAAACTTATCTTCAAATATAATAAAAAAAACTAGACTATGACTACTACGAGCAGAAATAATCGCTAAAATTTTTTAATGGCCATCAAAGTTGCAAAAGTTGTTGGAGAAAATGAATAAAATTCGTGTGTGCGCTCATAATAATAATTATGGCTTCAGTTGACACTAAAAACTCTGAAAAAGTTGTTAAAAATTCAACAATTCATGTTGTGCAAAAAAATAGAGAGACAGAGAGAGAAAATTCATCTTTTTTGGAATCAAAAAACTTGATATGCATGATAGAAACCCAAAAAAGGTTATTACAATCATTTCCATTTTGATTTATTTTCCTCTCCTATAGACACAAATATAAACAAGAATATAATTTATGGAGACTCGACAACTCTACTAAAAACCAACATGGTCACTTATCTTCATTCCGTATGATATAAAACTTGAGCTATATAACACAATAAAATATTGACAATATTACTGACCTACTATAGACTCCCCATATAAACTCCAATACTCTCAAGTTTACTTTAAATGCGTTGAAAATTCAAAAATAAACATTAAATGCCTACATTACAAATCAATACAGTTGATGTTGATCTTATACAAATCATTTTTTACATGTACAGACGTTATACCTAAACTAAAATATTTAATTGAAGATTTGAAAAAAACATTAAAAGGCAAAGACAGTGAAAGGTCGTTAATAACAATTACAATCAATAGACACAAAAACCAGAAATTTTTATTACAATTGAGAGTTTAAAATAAGAAAGAAAGGGAAGGGGGGCAAAGACAGTTGGAAAAGTTTGGATGTGTCAGGGAAAAGAAGTGATAGGATAATGGGAAGTGGATGGATAGAATAGAATGGAATGTGCATCATGTAATCATATAATGGAACAAGCCAATAAAGTCGTGAGTAGCGGACCCACGTTTGATCTTCGTCTCTCTCTCTCTCTCTTCTCAGGTAGTCTCGATCATTTATCAGGTATGCTGAATCTTCAAGTAACTATTCAAATGTTTAACTATTTCCTCTCATAGAAAAAATCTTTTAAAACTAAAGATGGTATACACATGAAGGTATCTTTATTTAAAGAGTACTTTAGCAAGAGTAATTTATATTATCCAAACTCTAAATCTAGCCCAAGTCTCCTGGTATTTTTTTTTTCTCTCCTTCATTTGTAAATCTCCCCGTCTTCTTGTATCTCTATTTTATTTAAACTTGGTGTTTATCTTTTTTAAACTATTTTGTCGCTATGCAGAGATACAAAAAGTCAACCATTTAAATTCAAAGGGATTGTACGAGTACTCTACAAAAAATTTTGTGTGCAGTAGTATGTACACAATCTGTATCTGTATCACTGTCGCTGTGCATCTGTAGAAAGACAGAGAATGAAGCTGACAACTTTGTTACTGTCTCAACTTATAACTTGTCTCAAAGAGAGGGAGAGTAAGAATAACAAGACGAAATTCGACAGACAAATATGTAAGACTTGATTGTTCTTTTTAAAAAAAACTAAATGCTTTCCCTTTCCAAAGTATTTTATTCGTACCTATACCTGTTTCCTTCTTAAGATTATTAGCTCTTGACGTCTATTTATTTTTTTTATTCTTCATTTGACTTTCAGTATTGATTGGATTCTTTTTTTGCCTTGAGGTATCTGTACTCCCTTTTTTCCTATAATGACATAAATGTATCTGTATAGACTATAGACAAAAAGTTATCTTGTAAATGAAAACGAGAGAATTTCATATCCCATACTTTGGTTATAACTGGTGGTGCCATGATTTTCTAGCTATTAAATGTGTCTCTTGTATTTATTTTGGTTTGGTAAACCGAAAACTCGTGTGTGGATTTTCGATAGGACAGAGGACCAAGAGATCATGTATCCATGTATCGTGATTGTGGAAAAAGTGAAGGCGAGATGAGAGAGAGGGAGATTGTATGTATGACTTTCGGCCAGTGATAGCGGACTACCCTGAGCAATTTTCCTGACCAAGATAAGACGACCAATGATTTAATGTAAAAGTAGGACTAACACAGACACACACACACAGGAAACCAAAACTTAGAACCATTTTGTGTAAATCTATGTCATTTTCCCTATTTTATATAGTGTCTGTATATATACGGTAGTTATTTTATATGTATAATGCCATTGCTCGTATTTTATTGTCATAATACTGTATGAAAAAGGGCGGATAGCTTATCTATTTCCACTGTAAACGACCTATATGTGTGTACAGTATGTACATGAGAGAAATAGCTTGGAGGATTGTACACAGAAAAGAACCGCATTTGATAGAGAGAGTGAGACGAAATAGATGAGACAAAATAAGAGTCAGAGTGAGGAGGTTTTGAACTGAATTTCCTACATTTTATACACTTTTTTTTGATTGTCAACTATCGATAATATTCATGTGATGCATTTACGAGTTACATTTGAGTTGCACAGTCACCACCAAGAGAGAGATTCGATTGACTCCCTCACTTGACTTGCGTTACATTTTCCCTGTCCATGATTCTTGTCATCTTTTCATCTGTCTTTGATATGATGAATCCAACCTAAAAGTTTATTCTCTTGTCCTTCCTTCTCATGGCTAATAATATTATGCCGACATTATGGAGAGTCATTGCCATTGTCATGCCAAGCGCCTCTTTGATTGTTCTGTGTCTCCAACCGCTTGTCTATTTTTTTGTGTTTGTGTCTCTTTGTTTACACAAATGATCATGATGATATTCCTTTTAAAAATGAAAAGCAAAAAAATGAGAGGCGTAAAAACTACTTTATGTGTACTTAACTCGTATGTAGTGTGCCATCAAAACGAGAGAATTTTCTCCTTTTTTCAAACACATTTGTTTTCCCTACACATCATTTGATTGTGGATTGTGTGCTCTATCTTGATATCAAGACTCTACACATTTTTAAATATATTAAAGTCAATGTATTCATTATCCTCATGATAGCTTTGTATAAAATGATCTCCGTTTACCAGGGAACAATGATAATACATAGTAGTAGTGCTATAGTGGTGGGCATTGTAATAATAAAGAGCCCACATTACATTTTCATTTTACCGTACTTATACATATGAAGGAGTATCTGTATATTCTCTATATTTTTTGAGGATCATTATCATCCTCCACATTATGTCACATTATGCAGATAGCACAATGACTAAGAAATGAGAGAGAGAGATGAATAGATTCGATGGAAAGTGCAACTATGGCAATATTCCCTTTTTATTAGACACAATGTACAAAAATAAATGTATTATAGACTACATTTGTACTGATTTCAACCAACTTCTTCTTCATTATGTAAAAAGGAGGGGAAGGGGAGTGTGTACAAAAATACGTGTATAAATATTAAATCCCCCCTTGGTTCTTGTACTCAACTTGGTATATATCTGTACAGTAGTGCCATATAAGGAATATAATATGCAATTGAATTAAATGGCACGAAAATGATATTAGAGAGAGAGAGAGAGAATATAAGAAATGTCCATTTGATTTTCACAAGACAAGAGACTCGAGATAATGGTGGGTAATATGATAGATACGGGAGAGAGAGGAAGAGGAACAAGATGAGAGTTAGAAGGAAGAAGGAAGGAAGGGAGGAGAAAAAGGTTTCTTTTCATCTCCCACTTAAGCTTATTAGAATTTATCACGATGATTGTTATTTCTATCATCTTCATTGTTACTCCAAACTATTGTTATTGTTATCCAATACGAGTAAATTTATTTATTTTATTTCTCATCTCCAAAAAAAAGAGGAGCAACAGCTTCTGTCTGTCTACTCATTCCCTTCGCAGCTAGGGAGAGACTTTGACTGGCACGAAATCATTATCTTTTCCTCATATCTATTTCCCAGCTCACTTCTTCTTCTCCTTATAGAAAACTTTTATATATTAATACTTGCACATGAAATTTTATTTAAAAAAAGTTACACCGCCTTGCATCTTTTTTAGCTCTCCAAGACCAGCAGCAGTGCCAACTGAGTAAAACTTGAAATAATTTTGTGCCTTTATTATGTATGCTGTGAGCGGATGACGACGCGGGTTTTTGTATGTGTATATAATCAGAGGTTTCTCTGTCAGATGATCCTTCCCGATAAAACATCAAAACTATGTAGATTCTACTTGAAGATGGAACGAGAAATAAAAAAAAAGTTTGCATGCCACTTGCCATCATTCTCTTCCCTGTTCATTCTCTCATTCCATTCTTATTTCTTCCATCACCACCACCATCGGCTGTTATTCTGGAGGTACGGTGTACAGATATAATATGTACTTGTACATGTAATAAGAGTCATGTCAGAATTCAGAATTATCAACAAGAAGAAGAGTGAGAGTAAGATTGTTCATGAGAATTTAATAACCAAAGTCAAATTTTCTATTTAGCTCTCCTACACATTACGTATCATGGTAATCATTATAATATGTTAAATATGTATTGTAAGTGACCACCAGTATAAAATGGAGATGCCTTGTGACTGACTGAGAGAGAGAGAGAGAGAGAAACTGGTAAATATTTTGTTGACTGGCTACGTGCATGTGTCTCAATGTACATACAACTACAAGATATGGTGAAGATATTTACATATGTATAAAATTAGGAGCATGTAAAAAATCCATCATCATCAGAAGCTGGTGCTACTCATTTTCTCTCTCTCTCTCTGTGTCTTCCCGTCTTCATCTTGTTGGGTTGTAGAATGTCTAAGTGAATTAAAATTGGCTATGGGAACTTTCTTGTTTTTTTGTTAAACCGTGAAATTCTTTTACTACTGTTTTAACAAAATAAAGTTTCATCCGCATCCAAATATTTCTTCTTGTATTTTGCCCAAGAAAGTATATTGGTGGTGAGACTTGTTTTTATTTTTTATTGTAGACGTGAAATGAAGCTTCCATGAAATTCTTGATATAATATTTTTTAAATATTAATTTTTTCACAATTTTTTATTATAAAAGATTGAAAAAATGACGTGTTGAGAATTTTTTCTCCTTTTTTTTACAAGTTTTGTCCTTGTCAACACAAGAATCATCCTGTAGGCTGTAGACCCCTTGACTTGTACAGTACTCGTAGGGTGAATGCTTCCTCTTGCAAAAAATTCAATTACTAATTTTTCAATTAGAGAGCACAGGTCATCAAAAAAAGTATGGAGTAAATTGATTGTGATTGTAGAGAACATTGTAATTGAAGAGGAATAGGATTGGTAATACTTAAACTGTACATAACACAACATACAATGAATGGAAAAAAACAGAAGAAAATTTTGACCATTAACATTATGGTCTAAATTAATCCCATAGAAAATGGGAAATATGTACATTACGATCTGTATGTAGTAGTCGTCAAAAATCAACTGAGGATGGAAATTGCTGGTTGGAAAATTAAAATAAATTGTCCAAGTTTTGTCTGTTGATTGTGACAAGATATAAATGCGGGAGCATTTGTTGGATGGGGGTAGACAGAGAGAGAGAGAGATGCCGCCATGGAGGATAATGATGACTCTGTGAGATGAAATGACGGAAAAGGACGGTGTATCATTACAATTACACAGACTCAAACTTCATATTAGAAGAGATTAGAGAAGCCATAGACAATATAGAAACAGATTGGTTGAACAATCACAATCATTGATGCTAGCACCACTTGGTCGGAAATTAAAGAAAAGGGAAGACCTCCATGTGACTATTTGTGGTAAGAAATTCTCATTTCCTTCCATGAAGATGACAAATGAATTCTCGTAATGTCGATCAAAGTCATGAAACATCCGGAAAGCCCTCCACGTTCCCTCTTTCTTTATTAGTACACGACGTCCTTGTTTAATTTTGAGGTGAAAGCGATCATTAAAACAATGGACAAAAGTTCACACAAATTCTAGGTTTTATCTTGAAAAAATAATGTTACACAATTAAAAAAAAGACAATAGACTCCGCTTAGAATTTTAGCTTTTTAGAGTTGAAATAAAATAAAAATTTAATCGCCAACTCTCCTGACTAGTAAGTAATCCTTGATAATTTTATAAAGATTTTTTTTGGCTTCCTGGAGAATCATGAAAAAAATCTCACGTAAAAAATCTGTACTGCCATTTGTACAAAAATCTCTCTCGATTTTGAGGTTTAAGTGGAAAGATTCGGGATGTTAAAGCTGCTAGCTATGTGGTCGTCATAACCATAAGTTGTGGCTGCCTATTTGTGTGTGGGAGTGGAGTAGAGTGTCTAATGGTAATCTAATGAAGAAGAAGGAAGGACGTTTGTAAGGATGAGTCGGCTTAGTTTTGCTTTTGTTGTGAATGTAATGTACATATGTGTTGGTGGCTATGATGCCACGAATATAAATTTATCAGACGAAGAGTTTATGGTAAAGTCGAGACAGGATCAGTTAGGCTTGTTTGTTGCCTCTATAATGAGGAGGATGTGAGTGAAGAAAAAAATTCAATTTGAAGGGAAAGCGTGAGGGCCGATATTTCATCTCCTGTACCCCTTCTTACTCCTTGTCTTGTCTCATTCTTTCTTTATACAAAATCATAGGTATATCAAAGAATATTTTTTACATAATTTCCACGCTATTTTCTATGCATATCTGTATTTGTGCTTCATAGCATTTCTAATGCAATGAAAAATATCCTCTTGATTATGGAACAGAATTGTAGGAAAATGTACACATAAAAAGTCATTCAGACTCCCATTTTGTGAGTATAAGTCATCATTTTGTTGAAATCAATCAATTGATGGGTCCTAAAGGGAAAGAATGAAGGAAACGAAAGAATTTGGGACCGCGAAAAAATGTTGATGTGTGGCTTTTTTTCTCTCTATCTCCTTTTCATGAAAACAAGTGCCTCAAAATTGACTTTGGACGTTGGTAGTCATGTCTGGTCTGACTGATTTTGCCTGCTGTGAATTTTCAAAAGAGGTTAAAAAGAAAAAGACTAAAAGTTTAACTCAAGGCGATCTTATTATCCCATCTCTTGCTACTCAGTTCAGCCTATAATATTTATTGTACAGAGTATGGAGTATGTACACATACACGAGTGTATAAAAGTTTGACTTGGTCACAGATGTAAACAGAAAATTCAGGAAGAAGAGAGAGAGAGACGGACAGACAGAGACTCAAAAAACAGTACTGGACCGCCTTATAACTACACACTACACACCAAATGCCGTCTATGTGAGCACCATTTCTTGTCAGATAATTTTTAATTTTACTCTTCAGGTCCAAAAAGGAAAAGTAAATTGAGGAGAGTTTGGAGCTCCAAACTCTCCTCAATTTCCTAGGGAAGCTCTCCCTCCAACTCATTTATTCTTCACTCCTGGCTAGTTGAGAGAAACATGAACAGTAATAATAGGCCATGATGCGAGAGTATGTGTGTCTCAAGTCAATAAAAAGAAGTTTCTACCTCTTTCCTTTACACTGTACTCTATATATATATATATTTAATCAATGTATCTCTCTCTCTCTCTTGGTTCACATTTTACAAGCTTTAAAAGTCCAGCCAGTCGGTCTTTAAATAATATATAACATACATATATTTACTCTATACGTCTGTTCTCTACATACAGACACATTGCTTGATACTCGTATGACTACCTGCATAGTACTGGAGACTGGAGTAGGAGAGGAAAGGTTAGCGTGCTGCATTTTGTCTGACGAGGAGTTTTTGTAATTGAAAGATGGACTGAAACTTTCAGACAAACGATACGATTAGAAATGCCTACGTTAGCTTGCTTGGTGTGTGTACTATAAGATGAATTTGAGTGTATTTGCGGTGTAATTCATAGAGAAAAAAAGTACTTCAATTTTGGACTCATAAACTAAGTACAACTGTACCTTACAATACATGCACAGTTAAGTACATGAATTTATATTCACTTATCACATTGTAATATTATTTCATGGCATGTTTTACTAGATTATCTATCCAAATCTCCCTCAACATCTTTACATGCAATGCAAAGAGCACATTTCCATATGAAAAATCCGGTGAAATGCCGAGTTCCTCTTCTTTTTTTCTGATCTCCTCCAGACAGATCATACTAGTAGTATGATACTACACAATTGTTCATGTGTCCATTCACTTTAAAGATTGAATTCATGTCCTCAAAAAATGATACAGATTAAATTATCATAAGGATTAGAATTAAATTTTATAGTACTTCCTAACTCGTAAATGTGCATTTAAAGTAAACTAGAAATTACATTCATGCCCCAAAGTATCTGTCGGTGACTTTTGTTCTCGTTTCTTTTACTTTCATTTTGTACGAAAGGAAAAACACGTGGTCTGTTTATCTTTTAAGCTGTTCAGATTTGTGTCAAGTTTGTCATAATGTAAGTATTGTAATTTTTCCAATGACAGTGGAAGATTACCAAAATTTTGACAAAATTCTCACTTATTTCATGACAATGATTTTAAATGATTGTAGAGTGTATTCTTTCAGAAAAAAGTAACTGTTAAAATATCATGTACACACTTTCTAAGAAATACCGCTGCAAGTAATAAAATAAAAAAATTAATAGTAGAGTAATTGAACCGGGTATTCTTTTTAAAAAAATATTTCAAAGAAAACTTCTTAAAAGATCGTTTCACCCCACTCATACTAAGTAAAAGTGAGTAAGTTTCCGTGGAGGTGCTGAGTATCTAAACTTTTATCGTCATAGTCGAGAGTAACAAGAACTTTTTGAAAAAAAGTATACACTTCAATGTATGAGGTCACGCTAGCTAGCTATTTATATAATACATAATTTATCATATTATGTAATAGAAAATGGAGTTTTTATCAAATTTAATTCCCCATTAAATTGTTCTGTCGTGATACAAACAATTTTAAACAAAGAAAAAAATTTAGTGGTTATATTGACGTTGACGAGAGGACATAGAAAACGGTTCCTAAGTCATTTATACATTTGAAATTACAAGCCCTCAAGTCCTCTCATTTGATCAAAATCAAAGAGGGAAAGATAGCAAAAGGAACTTTTGAGCCGCTAAGGTAAAACTTGGAATTTTTTGTAAAAGAATTTTGAATCTCCATTAAAATGTACAGTGGCTAGATATAGACAATTGTAATAAATATAAATTATGACAAGGTGAAAGCTATGTAATATTGAGATGCAAACCTGTGGAGTTGGAGTATAGTAAATGATATAGAGATTATACATATATAAAATAAATATAATAAATTTGGCAAACCAGAACTAGAGTTGAAGTCATTGATTAAAATTTTCTTGACTTTTATAGTTACACGTAGAAAACGAGTACAGACGATTAGATGACTATCAAGGAATCTATTCAAGCGAAGCTAGAGCATTTAGCTTTTCCATGTTCTCTCTGTGAAACCTTCCCAATAAAGTCTAATGAAGTGTAATTGAAATCTAATGGGGGATTCGAGCCAAAACTGAAATTGTCCAAGTATAGTGCTGAGTTGAGGAAAAGTGTTCCTCCTGGGAAAACTTTCGGGGTCTTTCCAGTCGCATCCCTTCTGCATCTTTCCATGTTCTTCATTTCACATATCCATACATGTACATTGTACAGTGTAGAGTCACCTCTCGTACTCATTTAACCCCATGTTGTTGACATTGTTAAACTCACCTAAATATATTTCTGAATCCTATCATTGTCATTTAATGTACCTAGTTCTAAGAACCCTTAAAATTATTCATGTGAGTCAATCCTCATTAAAATAAATTAAACCTTGCATATAAAAAATCAGCTTTAAAACTTGTTGCTACACATAAATTGTCTTCCAGAAAAATTTAAAAAATTGTCTTATACTAAAATTTGCTACATGCACAACAGTAAAATAAGTAACTGCTACATGATTATATTTGTGAGCATGAATGAACTAAATGGAAACAGAAAATAGTTGCGTAGGTGTTTCAACAGAAACCGTTGTCCGGTAAAGTTACTCACTCTCCTCTTCTGTTGCCAAAACAGTGTGTATGCGTGCAATCCGCGTTTTTCCAGTTAGCTTCCTTGTCTTGTCTAGACAGACTGTAGGGTCGGAGTCTCAATCGGAGAATGTCGAGATTTTCATTGAAAAGAAAAAGCAACAGAGAAAGGGATGCGACACCACGAGATCTTCCCTACAATGCACATCATCTGTGTAAAGGAAATGGAGATACGAAACCAGACAAGGGCATATAGTTTCATCACTGGAGTACAGAGCAGCAGCAAGATCCACTTTAGGAGCTTACCAATGTCTCGGGCAAATTGAAAATCTCCAAACGATCATTTTATGCTTGAAATGAGTAGGTCATGTCATGTATTTTTTCAATTCACGAAATTGGATGGAAGGATTATTTATTACACTTTTGAATTTTTTATCATAAAAATGCATATGATAATGCTATTCATATTACACAATTTATTTCTTCTTTTTTTTATGAAAAAAGCCAATCGTATTCATATTATTATTTATATCCTTCAGGAGGATTCCTCATAACTGGGCAAGATATTTTATATATAATATCAGCAAATGCAAAATCAGTGAAAGATTATGTCGATTACAGTAGGAAATATCTACCTTCACAAAGTGTGTATTAAGCAGTTAACTATTACATTCATCATATTATGTTAGTACAAACTTAAGTATTTAAACTATTTTTTAAAGGTGTACGTGTACACATAAACACATTTACCAGCTGGTTGTTTTGCCCAAAATATAATTTCATGTTTAAGTAATCTGCCTATAATACACTTGACTCGTACATATTGTTGTTTATATACATGTCGCAACTTAATTAAACTTGACTGAAACATACAAATCTAAAAATGCACACTAACTACTAACTAAGTATAGCAATACTGAAAAGAATGAAAGTTAAATAACAATAATAATTACACATATCCAAACAATTGCACCCCTAAATCATCGCCTTTTGTTTTTTTACCGTTCACAAAAATACCCAGTTTGAGATTTTAGTGTCTCATCAATATCAACACCACCACCGGTCAAAATTTACTAGTATTTATCAATAAATGTTATGTTAAAGTTTAAACAATAATAAAAACAATACAATGAATCAGAGAACATTGACAGAACAATCTGTAATACAGATTCTGTATTATATTATCTATACATGTGATTGACTACATATTTTTACAAAGTTGCAGTATTATTTGGTGAGTAAAAAAATAACCTTGCACGTAAAGTATGACGTTGACCCCTTTTCTCTTCAATTGTATTTAATTTTTATAATTTTTTTTAGTACTTACCTAGTCTAGAACTACAAACACATGTGATGTTGGTGTGTCAACGTCAAAAATACGGCAATCTCGTTGAAAAAAACGACCTGCATTTTTTATTGAATACAATTTGGTGTCAATAGTTTTCTAAGATAGCGGGTATATACATAGATTTGCTGGGGATGTCGCACAACTAATTCTGAAATTAATTTAAACTTGAAAGAGTGACAAATCTACAACTGTACTTACACCGTGCGAGAGCAATTCCAAAATATCTTCTATAACCCCAACCCCTCTCCCATTTGTTCCAATACAATCAAACAAAAAAAACTAGAAATATAAGAGCAATAGAAACTACAAAGTAACTAATATTTTTTTGTTCTAAATCAGTAAATTCTACCCGCAGTCTTCATAAGGACAAAAACTGTATCTCAGTTGAGCCCTAATTTTGTTGGAGATCTATTACAATAACGGACAAAATGCCATTATAGTTAAATTGGTACGTAAATTATAAAATAATAAATAATTAGTACACATAGTGTAATCTAAACATTCGATCCTAGCACCAACCTTGTACAATTATTTAACTAGTTTCAACATGTAATAATGTAATATAATCATGTAACAAACGATAACCAATCTCCTCAACAAACAAAACTTTTTTTATGTGAATGTTAATAAACAAGAATTTGTGCAATTATAAATAAAATACACAAATTGATCAAATAATGGTTAAACTAAGGTTACACTTTGACTCGAATGCACAAATTACCCTATGAACTGTACACTAACAAAATTATTAAACTTGAAACTATTAATCCTTGAATCAAGGACCTTGAACCACAAACTAGTTTGAAAAGTCAAGCAATATTAGAACCTAATTAAATTTACTAAACTTGTGAATTCCTAAAATTTTGCCTAAACGCTGTTTTGCTGTTGCAAAACCTTTCTTTGGTTTTCGTGGAAGTGCTTTGACTGTTGTCAAACTAGTCTTGCCTGGAACCGATGGAAATATTTTTGATACTAATAATGGCGCTTGAGGATTCAGTCGAGAAGTTGAAGGGGTTGCAGGCTCCGGAGATAATTTTTCATCTCCCTTTTGAAGCTTCTTTCTTTGTTTGTACTTTCTCTTTTGAGATTTCTACAGAATATAAATAATGAAAAAAAGTTATTATATGTCATTGCAGACTTGTAAACATTCAAATAATATGAAAATTAGTACATAATTGTAACTGTATTTTTTGAGATTTTTTTCTACCTCAGGGAGCGAAGCTAATTTTGCCGCAGCCTTCTCTAGTCCCTTTTCCACAGCCTCTCGTTTTGCTCCATGTCTTATTGGCTGATGTTCTCGTGGATTAAGCTTACCGACATTAATTTTGATTCTGGGACTCCAAGCTTCATCATCATCTCGCCGATGTCGCTTGGATCTTTTTGACTCCATTTCATCATCCGAGCCCGCAAGGAGGTCCAAATAAACTTTTAAAAGAGAAAATTGATTAGGTACATAAAAACATTATTCTTAACTTCATCAAACTAACATTATTGTCAATAGCAAAAATTAAAAATTATCTTACTGAAATCGTCATCCTGGTGAACTTTCTCGATCGTATCAATTGAATCAAATCTCCTGACTTGACTAGTACTGAAGCCCTTCTTTTTACCCTTTTTTGTTTCCTCACCCAATGCAAGCATATCTTTAAAAGACTCTTTCACCATCGCAGAACTATTCCTGTGTAGATATTGAAAATAAATGTTGAAACTGTTTACAAAAATGTACTTGTTTAGTAAATTTACCTAGTGTATGCATTGATTCGCTCTGTATAATTAGATGATTTAAAAAGTTCATTTATGCCATCCAGTGTACCAGCGAGTACTTGATCTATTGCCAAATTTTGTTCATTTTTCTTCCGGTACTTGCTTTTACTCTTACGATGCTTCTTACATTTTGAATGACCATGACTTGATGGTTTCTCTTCTGGTACGAATTGTTGCTCGTCTTCATCAGTGTCAATTTTTAGATTGTCATGGTCTGAGTCCGCAATGCATAAATGATCCGAGTCTGCACCTGACTCTTCATCCATTATTCTATAACGATTAAAAAATATTATATTGTCAAATATTTTAAATAAATGAGTTCTGTAACGTCTAAAGTTTTTTACACATGTTGCTCATTTTATTTGCTTACCTTCGATGTTTTGGTGATTGTACTACAGTAATTTCCTCTCGAATTGATTTGGATGTAATGATGGTACTAGAATTTGAACTCGGTGGACTGCCTCCTGCTTGAACCGATGGAATAGATATTCTAAGTTTAATTGGAGTGACTTGCTTTTTAACTGGTGAATCAGGATTGCGACTGGGTGATTTTCTTTGAGTAATTTTAGACTTTGGTAGCTTTATGCTTTCAACTCTTAGCTTTTTCTCCTCAGAGCTAAGCTTGGACGGAATTGCTGAGGCAATGTCTCCTTTACCATTTAATGTTGATCGAGAGTCTGAACTTTCTTGCTCAACTTTAATAGACTTTTTGTTGATAAATGCAGATTTTACCACCTTTTCTTCAGTCTAAGTAGAAAATTACAGATTTTAATTTTAAATAAATACTTATTATACCTACATATTACAGGCAGGTGTAATATAATTGATACTATAATACTATAAAATTATTTGAACATTGCAACTTACTTTGACAGTTGGTTTCAAAGCACTAAATCTTCTCTCAGCCACACGAATTTCACGTATTAAATCTTTCATTATTCTTGATGCATTAATATTTGGAGGTACAGACTCCCGTCTATATTTCCCAACCTACGTAAAAAAGACAAAAAATATCAACACAATCAGTTAAATGCCATCATTGAAAAACAAAAAAGATCATTCATGAAACAATCACCACTACTACTTATTGTAAAATGAAAATAGAGCATTCACTTACAGAGGTAGGACCAGCAAATAATTTCTCAGAGCTCCACATTCGCAAGGCACTTAACAAAGCTTTACCTCCTGTCAAAATAGTTTGTGGAACATTGCCAGTGGTATTCAATGACTGTATATCATCCACAACACGTTCAGCAGCAAACCAATGAGTGGCTTCGAACGAGGGAAATAAATACTTTAGTGGAACGTTTAATTGCTTTTCAATTTCGTAGACTCTGCAAAAATATTGATAAAAAAATCGTTCAATAACACAGAACTCACACAATAATACGCCATACATACTATGTAAAAACAAATGTAAGCAGTTACTAGCAATGTTAAACTATTAACTGTAATTGTAGTTCCATGTTAAGGCAATGGAGAAAATTTCCACCAAAAACCAGGGAATCAATGGGTGTATATACTGCGTGAATCCAACCTAAACAATTAAACAAAATTTGATGTCTAATCCAAGTGTTTAAAATTAAAAAAAAATTAATCCTAATCCATATAATTTACTCTCCATAGTATGGAGTCCATACAGATACTCAATATATACTTTTAAAGATAAATCATCATTTACCTGTAGGAATAAATAAAGTTTGTCCCTTTTTTAAGACACATTTGTAGCAGTTATCAACCTATGGATCATACAAAAATAATATTGATTTTTTTTCTCCATTTAAACAATATTATTTACAATTGTATTGTTGGAGACACAAAGAAAAGACTTACAGAATCTGCAAAGAAACTTTCAAATTGATCGACAGAAGCCATCCAACGAGCGTAAAGAGCAAGGTTTCCAGGTGTTGGCTCAATTAGATAGAATACTTTTTCCCCCCATAAAATGTGATACCATACACTAGTTCCACCAAAATCAATGTGAAAATCTAAAAAAAAAAAATTAAGTATACACACAACTCGTCGTCAAAATGTTAAATTATCTATAAAAAATTAATTTGGTAATATGTTTGAAATTAACAACCTGTATACGAGTCTTTACTACTTATTAGACAATATTTTGAAACTTCAGGGCGTTGGGCAATTTCTTCATCTAGATGTTTTGGCCAACACGTTGCCACCCAGTCCAATTTTTTTGCGATGTACGGTGCATCGACAAATTTACACAAACTATTACAAAATACAGAAATAATTTACTTTCTTATCAATCTAATGTTGTCTCAGTATCAATCGAGTAGTATATAAAAGTTACCTTGTTTTAGAAAATTCTAAACTAATCAAGTTGTAAATTGTAGTTCTGGCTGGACTGCAAAAATAATCACTGAACTCTCGCATGGTCATTTTGATGTCTGTCTGGCGCTGTAGTAATGCAATATTGTAAGATTATAATTTTGAATGTCCATGAACAACAAGACAAATGTTATTAATTACGTACCTGAACATCGATGACATCCAACATTCTTTCACAACCTATTTAAGGGTACAAAAATTGAAATGAAATGATTTCACAAACATTGTCAATAAGTACATGTATCGAAAAGTTTAAGTATTTTAAATTGCACAATGTGCAATGCACATACCAACATATTTTTCGACATCTCTGTAATATACAAAAATTAATCATAAAATATGTATTGAAATTTATACAAAAAAGCTCCTGTTCAATACATAATGTACTTGTTACTCTACCTGACAGCGAATGTGTCTGGTGGTACTTTGATTCCAAGTCCATCAGTATTCTCCACTAAAATAGGACGATTAAACCCTTTATGAATTAAATAAGGGAGAGTTAGACTGTGACCCCTCATCTTCAGGACAATGTCATCCGAACTGTAACATCACAAACAAAATAATTATACATTGTTGGACAGAAATTTGTAGGCATTAACAGAATCATCTTTTACCTTGGAAAAGCTTTATCTTTGAGTTTGCTTATAAAGATTTGAGTACCAGCTTGAACTGGTCTCTTCCCAGCTTCCTTGTTCACCTTCAATAATTATTTTAATAAATGTATAATGTAAATTAAGTGAATTTCTGCATTTTATAAATTTAGATACTTTATCAATAACATTTGACTATTTTTTGAATCTTACAGAAGGACCAACTAATGGAACACATTTTGGACAGTGGTACTTGTCCACATCATACGATTGTTGTTCCTCAAGCCCAACGCAACTCCCGTGAAACCAGTCGTTGCAATTATCACACTAGTGAAATCATTATAAATTTTGAACAGAGAAAATTAAAAGAATAATAATTGTTGTATAAAAAATCAAACAAAGAAAAGTCTTACATGAATCATGAAGCGTAAATTTTTCTTGTCCCATGGCTCTTGACACAGACAATAAAGAGGTTCTGATTCAATTTCAACTGAAATTTCGGTCTCAGGTATCAAGTCATCTTCCATAAACAACATCTTCAATCCGATCTTTGTAAATTTGTAAGCAATTAAAATTTTCACAAGTTCGATTTGAATTAAGATGCTTGAAGAATCATAGAAGTAACTAGCAAGCTAAGAATCATAGAAAACCAAAAAATGCTTTTTTCTACAAAATCTTAGAAGCAGTTTCTAAGAAACTAAAATTATCCCATTTAATCATGTTCTAATAATGTTCAATGAAGGACCATGCTTTTATTTTAGTAATGTTGAAAGCAACAATTTATTCTTAGAACAGATTACATAATGAAATAATTTTGTAATAGTTTACTTTAATTGCTAAATTTTGACAATATGTATTGTACTTGGAATAAATTTATTAAAGTCAATTAGTCCAAGGAAACGAATTCACCAACAACCGCAACAACCCCAACCAAGACACTGCAAGCAGCCACTCCTTTTATTATCGAACATAGTCGAGCATATATTCCATTATTATTCTCCCGTCTTTCTGCCATATAACTGTCCATTGCTTTTTCTAAATTCAAAGTATTTTTATTATGAACAGATTCATCAAAATAAAAGGATGTTCTCACCTAAACAAGTCATTAAATGTTGCATACGCTGGTCGACAAATTCAAAATCTTCTGGACATGGTTCTTCTATATCTTCCAGGAACCTGACTAAGCCGTTCAGACGCTTAATTACTGTAAACCATACAAAGTTCAAGCAAATAACTCGTATTTTAATCATTTAATTTTAATGAGAAGTGTCATACCATCATCACCGATTGGATTAGACAGCATAGCTGGGCAGCTCAAAGCCACTTGTCTCATTTCAGTTGTTCGCATTCTTAGTGTCTTCCATCTTTCAAATGAAAACTCTGCAAATACATGATCAAATTTATTTAACGACAATGTAATTGGAGTCACAGTGAGTCACAATTACTATTTTCAATCGAGTCCTCCAAAGGTTCCTTAGCATCTTCTTTGACTTCATCTTCATGAAAACTTTCTCCTTGTCCACTCTCCTGTATCAGCTGCTCCGATTCGGACACATCAGGCAGTGGCATGTCAATTTCATCTTTGTCATCTTTGGCATTGTCTATGGACTCTTTTTTCTCATCATTGACATTTGTACTACTGGCTGTGTCAAATTCCGAGTCTGGCAACTCGAAATCTTGTAATTCAAGGGTCGAAGAGATAGCAGTCATAATTAATGGTATACTTAAAGAGGATTCCTTAGAATTAATAACTATGCATTTAAAACGTGTAGTGAAGAAAATCTTACTACAAATTTATAATTCAGTAGTGAGTATAATTGAATGGTGGTGCGTTCTAAGGTCCTATACTCCTCCCTCTCGTTTTTCATCGTAAGGTCAACTCACAGAGTTACTGCTTTGCAAAGTGCGACAAAGTGGCGATAGTTCACAAAAGAAAGTTTGGACGAATTCATTGTTGATGTCAAACTCTGCTTATTGTCAATGACAGCAAGAATTACAATTTTTCGATTTCTTCCTTTTTGTTGAGGGCAAAAATATTGAACCCAAAAAGAAAAGAATACAAATAAAGATCATAACATGAGATAAAAGAAGATGTGCTCAAAAATTATTGTCCACATACTCCAAAATCTTCTCTTGTCTCTTGTGGTTGAGACCAAAAAGAGATGCTCCTGTAATCTTTTTGACATTTGCTGTACTTGACTAATATTTGATAGTTTATTACAATTTGTAATTTACAAATGAATGATCGTTGTATTTGTCGTGATTGTGTTGTATCGGTATTTTTATTAGTCCTTTTTTCAGTACGTGTTTTATATCCAGGGACGCCGGAAGTTACAATGTTCAAAGGGGTCAAAGTTCAATGAACTTGGAGAAAGTTCAACAGGACTAGAATTTTGTATTCAAAATAATTAGTTATGTCAACCATTTCAGATTCATAGCAGACCCTGTTACTGGTCACATACAATTTAAGCATGTTGTTAAAGGCTGAAAACTTGTATATAATTAAAAGAATGTGTATATGAAAAAAATTGCATTGTAATTATTTACTCTAGTTTTTGCATCAAACTGAGTAATTAAAATTAATCAACTTTTAATTATTATTCAAAAACTATTTAAACCCCCGATGAAAAACCCCCGATGATTGTTCCGCACCTCCTTCCCGCCCCCTCGGTAAACCAAAAGAAAAAACGACAACAAATCATTCGAAAAAGTTCGGCGTGTTTGGCAGTCGTTTTGTTTACACTCTCAAGATTAAACGAGATTAAAACGAGATTAAAGTTGAAATAAGTGATAATTAACGTTGTGCAGTTCATAAACATTGCAAACAATGGAGGGTCGTGACCCAGGAAGACCAACAAGTGTGCGGGGTCGTGCTAGAGGAGTTGTCCCGACTGAAGAACAACAACAACAATTGGTGGACACCTTGAGTTTAATTAATGTCAGTCGAGGGGGACGAAGTCCAGGGGGTTCCAGCGGAGAATCGAGATTTGACGAAGAGACTCGGAAAAATGCTGGAAACGGCAATGGCAATGGAAATGGTCATGGAAGAAGTCCTCCAGGTCAACGAGGAAGTGCTCGGCCAGGTGAACAACAACAAGGGAGACATGACTATGTTTCCACCAGACCGGAAGGGATGGAATCCAAGAAGGGATCAAGTGGCAGAGAGATTAGTCTAATCGCCAATTATTACAACGTGTCTCGTAGACCAGATCCATCACGAGGAGTTTGGAGGTTGTACAAGTATCGTGTCGATTTTGACCCTGATGATGACAATACAAGATTGAAGAAAGGGCTCATCAAATCTAAACAAGACCTACTTGGACCAAATGTTTGTGATGGTC
>JAQIVZ010001310.1:0-35971 GCA_034700945.1 Arrhopalites spinosus
AATTCACAAAATTTTTGTCATGTTGAAATTTCATTATGGACGATAGTGTTGTAATGCAAACCAATACATCAGTACTTCGTATTTTGAATGAGAAGGCCACACGACTAATGAGTCAGTAGCATTATCACTTGTCACGATGTTGTGTGATTGTGTGCTTTGGCTACCAGTAAAAATCGAAACTTTAGATGTCTACCAAGGGTCACAGGTCAACCGAGACACCAGCCACTTCAGATTTCACCATACTTTTATGATACCAAAAAAGTAGCCGAGGCGGTTTTTTCAAATTTTGTGATCATGTCTTGTGGTTCCATTGTTAGAGTAATCATCTAAACAATTTTTTCAGATTTTTTTTTACCTTTTCCAAAGGTCCACAACATTTCCAAAATACCTTTTTTTAAATAATTTATTAATTAATTTATCAGCCAATATAATTTGTGTGTTAATTGTTATTTTTATTTTACCCGATGCTGGTTGCTTCCCCTCGATCTCTGGCCTCAACAATTCTTACAATCAATTTATCCAAATCACTGTAAATTTCTTTTAACCAGCCTTGATCAAAACGCTTTTTTAAGGCCGCATAGTTTATCTAAAATTATACAAAAATTGTTGAGACAAAATGTTGAACTTTGGGGCAACTTGGTCGAAGAATTATTTATCGTACCTCTGCAATGACTCCTACACATCCAGCAATGACAGAAGCTTTCGCTTGAGCGCCTGAGAAATAAAGGGACAAATAAAATAAATGTCAAATTAATTCAGCACAACATAAAATAGTTACATTAACACTGAAACCTACCTGACATGCCACCCAAACCAGCAGTCACAAAAACTTTTCCTCGCAGGGAATTGGTTCCCAAATATTTTCTCCCACCATTTAAGAGAACAATCTAATCGAATCAGAACATTAATTTAGCTGACCATATTTTTTAGATTAAACTATGTATAATTTAGTTCATACTGTTGTTCCATGAACAATTCCTTGAGGGCCAATGTAACTGTAACTCCCCGCTGTCATTTGACCGTACATGCTGACCCCAAGGGCAAAAAAACGATCATAGTCCTCTGATAATAAACCACAAATTATTTACTTTAATTATTTTAATTTTTCTTGAGATGAAAATTTACCAGGAGAGGAATAATTAGGGATTGTCATTCCATTAGTGATGACAAGACGAGGTGACGCCGCAGTCGAAGGAAATAAACCTAGAGCATGACCCGAGTACAAAGCCAATGTTTGATTGTCCTCCATTTCACTCAAATATTTCATGACCAGCCAAAACTACATTTATTTTTAAACATATTAAATTTAATTTCAGCTTTGCAGAATAAGAAATTAAAAAAATAATTTACCTGTCCCCAATTAGAAAAGGCTTGACCATTTCCACCATAGACAACAAGTTCTTCTGGAAATTGAGCCACATTTGGATCCAAATTATTACAAATCATGAGCATAATGGCTCGGGCATCTGAAATTTTAGCTGGATAAGCTTCAATTGGATATGCCTTCATATTGAAACGGGGCATGAATCGGTACATGTAAATATGGCCCCAGTCATTCAATTCTTGATTGAAATCCTGTGACAAAATTTCGTGCAAATGCTTGGGAAAGTAACGAAGTGCATTTTTTACAGCCAAATTTCTATCTTCAGGTGACAAAGGAACTTTTCGAATGGGTGCATGAGGGACTTTTGGATTTCGTTCTGTTCCTGGCCATTCCGGCAAGGGATTTATAGGAATTCCTTCCTTGAGACACTCTAAAAATTTCCACTGATTCATTTTCAATGATGAGAAACACAAACAAAACTTCTTTTTTGGGAAAAAATGGAGACACCCTACACGTTGACAGTTTCTACTAGACTAATTTTTTTATTTGAAGTTTGAGAATCTCACGGCTAGTACTCCAAGTCAGTTATGAAAGTTATCAAAACAATTTTCTTATCTGCAAGTTGTAAGCTGGAGAAATAATATTATGACATCTGAGAAGATGAATATAATTGAGAGGGGGGGGGATTTCATGGATCACATGGCAAGTTGAGAGGATTGAATATTTGTAACTTTATTCCCTTGATCAGATTGAATATAAACATGTCACTTTATGTTACATGTAAAAAAGGAGCTGAATTTAATACGCATATTTTAATTATTTAATACTAAAGATTGTATGGAATGGAGATTTTCTACAATTGGATTTGAACTCATGACCAATTTATCACTTGCATTACAACATAGCTCGTATAATCTACAATTCCAGTCTTTAGTTAATGTCAACACCACGTATTTAAGCAAGCACGTTGAACTAAATATCTTTATATGTGTACATGATTTTATATTACGAAACCTTCAAAGGTTATTTTTAACTGTCACATTTTCTATTATTACGCTCATTAAAAAGTGAATTTTTAAAAATATTCATTCGGAATATATTGGCTGATGAAGCATGGTCTACAGATCAAGAGTTCATGAGGAATTGCTGACCATGATGATTTATTGGCGATACTCAAAATTGCGTAATTTTCAATGACTATGTACAGTTATAGATAATTAAATATTCAGAATTGACGTACTCTCAAGTTACATTTTCCCACTAATTTTATACCAATTAGTAAACTGTAGGAATTAATTGTACTTTCAGTTGAAACAAAAACTGAAAAGTCAACTAATTTATGTATCAATAAATTTTTGAAAAAATGTGATATGACTATTATTTATAATGTACTAGTAGTATTTACATTAATTTTGAGACTAGAAAGACGGATATTAAAATTAGTTACTGACCATTTAAATTTGAGCCTAATTGTTCATATGCTTAATGGGGAATGCAAAATCCTTGTAGTTTTTTGCAGCAAAGGTGTTGGAAACAGCACAAGCTGTACACATTAAATGATTTAACTGATAATCGATAATTGATGCAATAATTAATGGTCTAACAAGAGAAATTGAAATGATAATATTTTGTTAATTAAATCACAATCAGTTTGATAATTTGTAATCTATCAATCCACATTTCGGCATCATGAAGGGAGAAATAAAAGTTAATTGTGCCATGTACTAATCAAGTGTTCTTAACATATTAGTGCCATTATTTGCAAGATCAAGGCATGATATTTTTTTCTGTCTCATCTCATTGGGATATTTTATCATAAATTTGAAAAAATAGACTTTACAAAATGTTGGCAGAATTTGTTGTTTGTTTCTTTGCGGCGGTGTTTTTTGTCCAGTATTTCTACTTTCGAGATCATGCTAAAACTTCCAAAGGGAAGAGACCTCCAGGTAATTTTAATTGAATTTATTTGTAAATATTAGTGTTATGATGATTATGAAAATATTATATGTTGAATTTTAAGGGCCATTTAGGTATCCAATATTAGGCAATTTACCACAAATTGCGAGTGCTGATCCTTTCGGTTTTCGTGCCTACCATAAATTATCTCTAGAGTATGGAGAGATCATGAGCATGAAAGTTGGACTACAAGAAATGGGTACAGAACATTAAAATTATTTTGGGCAATTAAATTAATTAATTTAATCAAAAATTTATTTCTATAGTCGTTCTATCCTCTTATGATGTAATGAAAGACTTGCTGGCTAGAGAAGAACTCATGGGCAGGTAAATATTTCTGTCAAAGTCAATTTTTATCAAGGAAAATATTTTAATCAATATTAAATTTTCATTTTCATTTTGACAGACTTTGGACAGGATTTTTAGGTGCGATAAAATTACATATTTTCATTTTTCCCATTGAAAATCATTAATACTTAATTGTCTTTTTTTCTCCCATTGAATTTTCAGAGGATCGGTCCATGGGAAAAAATTTAGGTAAAAAAATGTTGCTTTCACTCCACTTTCTCCTTCAAAATATAATTGAAAATGATCAATTTTTTAAAACTATTTATAGGAGTAGCATTTGCGACTGGCGAGTCTCAACAAGTTCTAAAACAATTCACATTGAAATCACTGAAAGAATTCGGATTCGGAAAAAAAGATTCGATGGAGTCAATTGTCAAGACTGAGTTACAAGAAATGATAAATGGGCTTGAGAAAATTGCCAAATCAAAGAACAATAGCCTCGTTATGGAACGTTTTTTTCAACTAAGTTTATTAAATGTTTTATGGAGGTTTGAAAATAGAATTAGAATTGAGGAATTGACTAATCTATTGTTTTTTAACAAAATTTAAGTAATGGCTGTTTTATTAAATTTAGTATGTTAGCTGGAGTTCGATACGCTCACGATGACCCAAAATTACTCAAATTATTGGAAGTAAATTCTTCTTGGTTTCAAAGTGGAAATTTTGGAGCTGGCATCGTGACAGCTTATCCATTTCTACGATTCATGTTTAAAGAATGGACCGGTTATAATCAGCAAAAGCATGGAAATGAAGTTATTTACTCTTTCTTGAGGGTAAAAATTGCCTAATTTCTTACAAAGTTTTGTTAGGCAGATTAATTATTATTTGTTTTAAAGGAAATGATCAAAGAGCACAGATCACGAGATGGATATGCAACAGACCCACAAAGTTTCATTGACATCTTTTTGCGAAAAATTGACGAGAACAAGAATGGATTAAATGAATCATTTACTGGTTAGTTTACCACAATTAAAAAAATTTAAATTTGAATTTATGGTCTTTCATGACAATTTTTGTAGATGAGCAATTCATGGTCACTTGCTACGATATGTTCCAAGCAGGATTTGAGACGACGAGTAATACACTGGCATTTGGTAAAAATACAAAAAAAAATTGTTTAAAATAATTAATTTGTCATTAACATTGAAACCATGTTCAATTTAAATTTAGGTATGCTGTTCATGACTTTGAATCCAAAGGTTCAAGAGAAAATTCAAAAAGAATTGGACCAAGTCCTCGGAGGAACAATGCCTTCCATGACTGATCGTGAAAAGTACGTTTAATCTATGATGTTCACTCTCAAAAGACAATTTAATGAATTTTTAAATTGTAATTAGGCTTCCGTACACACGTGCAGCAGTATTTGAAGTATTCCGCATGAGTAATATTTTGCCCATATCCGGTCCAAGATTTACCACTGGTGATGTCCACTACAAAGATTATTTTATTCCCAAGGTACATTTAATTTTAAATGTGCCTTATAATTTTTAATTACGGTAAATTCTTTTTTAAAGGGGACTGCAGTGGCATTTAATACTTATTCTGTAATGAGAAGCAAAGAAGTTTGGGGAGACCCAGAAAACTTCCGTCCCGAACGATTCCTTGACGAAGACAATAATTTTAATGGGAAAGAAAAATACATGGGAGTCGGTTTTGGTGTTGGTAAGTTTTACAGGTGCAATTTTTTGAGAATAAAATTAATTAATTTTTTCTATAACTCGAACAGGCAAAAGATCGTGTATGGGTGAAGTACTGGCTCAGACGACAGTTTTCATGTGTTTTACAACACTTTTACAACATTTTAAATTTGAAAGAGGCCCAAAACAACCAGCTCCAACAACAGAACCAATTTTTGGAATAATTTTGTCACCACATCCATATGAAGTCACTCTTAAGATGCGGACATGATGAAATCATGCACAAAAATTAATTAATGCGAGTGTACTTTGTAGTTAAAAAATCATCATGTAAATTCATCAAAGAAAAAACTATTGTGGGTATTTTCCACTTGAAAATATAGCACTTTGATGTGTCAGCTATATTGTAGTCCTTCTAAATTATTGAATTGACTTTGATGCAGTCGTTAATTACCATTAAAGTACATGTTTTGAAACTGAAGTAGCCGAAAATATTGATTATTTATTTATTGGGACGGCATCCTTTCAATTCATGATAAGCCAAACCACTTGATGATTTATCAGCGTCGGAAAATGTCCTTTTTTGTACGAATCAACTTAATGAATTTTCCATCAACCTTTAAAATCACACTAGCCACAAAAATATAAACAAAGTAAATTGAGAGACAGTTACTTAATTTTTTCAAAGACAGTGATCACTAATCAGTAAACACGGGTAGCTAGAAAGTTGAAAAATGTTGCAGTTCTATTTGGCAGTACTTTTTATTTTGGTACTGCTCATATTAGTATGCCTTCTTGTGTACGCCCGCTGGAATTATGGAGTAAGTTTTCATAAAATTTTGACCTCATTTTCGATTTTGAATTGACAAATAAAATTTGTGCTAGGTACTAGAGGCACTCAATATTCCGGTAGTGAAACGATCATTATTCATGGGGAGTGTCCCAGATTTACATTTAAAGGTTCAACACTTGGAAGACATTGAAAGATTTAAAAAATATGGACCAATTTATGGGGTAATAGTTAGTTAGATGTACATGTAAAGGTGTGAAATATTTAAATAACGTTTCCTGTAGGTTTATGAGGGCCGTAGTCCACAAGTACATGTATGTAGCCCTGAATTAATCCGGATGATTCTTCTCAAAGATTTTGATCATTTCCATAATCGCAGAGCCGTTGAGCTTGGAAATAGTTTGATGAATCAAATGCTAGACTTTTTACCAGGTGACTATTTGCTGTTGCTCATACTTTAATGTAATTAATTTAATCTTTATGTTTGAATTATGATTCAATAGTTGGACCGTGGAAAGTTTTACGTCAAATGCAGACGCCAACTTTAACTGGAATTAAAATAAAGAATATGAGTTTAAAAATGAATACATGTGTTGAAGAATTTATGTAAGTTATCTAACCGGAATTTCCAACTCTCGTCAATTTCTTTCTCGCTTTCTTTTCACGTAGCAAAATACTTTCTTTATCTCTCTAGAACGTACTTGGATAATAACCTAGTGAAAGTAGGAGGAAGACTGAAAATTGATGGGCGAAGGTATTAAATGAAAAAAAGTTGATCAGTTGTTACGAAGAATTTACATTGTTGTGATGTTTACAGAACATTTGTACCCCTTGCTGTGGATATGCTCAGTACTGGATTGTTCGGCATCAGGTTCCTATAAATAATTTAACATGCTACATACTGATATAGAAATAATAATTGACTGAATTATTAATATGAATTTTATTGTTATTCCATGAAAATCCAAGAGCTGAAAACCCATGTGATTACAGCAATGATTTCGTTCAGAATTTGAAGAATTTAATGGGAGAAGGGCAACCACCCAATATTTTGTATTCATTGTCATGTACATCAAACTCTTTTTTATAAATTATAATAATTAATAGTTTTACTTCATATGGAACTTATTTATTATTGTACTAAAATTCCGTTTATGTTTTGCAGTTTCCTTTCCAATCTTAAACCTATTAGCACCGACAATTTTCTCAGGACCAGTAGATTTCTTTGCAAATGTGATGAGAAAAGTTATACAGTCACGAAAGGAAGAGGAAAAAAGGTCAAATCAAATTCAGAATGATTTTGTTGGAAAGTTAAAAGAAATGATAGATAAAATTCCAACAGAAGAATTCAAGAGTTTAAATATTCACGAAGACACAGTCCTTGCACAGGCAATTGGTATAAGTCACTAAGCTTTAATTTCATGTAAATTAGTTCATAAAATTTAATGATCATTTTCAGGTCCACTTCTCGCAGGGTATGATGGAATAGCGACAACATGTACTTTTTTTACTTACTTTGTGGCATCAAATGAAGAAATTCAATCAAGAGTCCAAGCAGAAGTTGACACATTTTTTAAAAGACATGGAAATACTTTTAATTATGAAAATATTGGTGAATTGGAATATTTAAATGCTTGTCTAAAAGAAACACTTCGTCTCATTCCACCATTTATTCGACCCGAAAGAATTTGTACCAAAGATTGGGAATACAATGGAGTCCACATATCCAAAGGATGTACCGTCATGATCCCAGCATGGGCAGCCAATCGAAATCCAGAAATCTACAATGATCCTGATACTTTTGATCCCGACAGATTTCTAGAAAAAGGAAATAACAGCCTTTACTACACTTTTGGGGAAGGTCCTCGTAATTGTCCAGGAATAAAATTTGCCTATGATGCACTTAAAATGGGATTATGCCATATTTTTAAGCATTATAAATTTGAAATTAGAACCGATACAAAAATTAAATATCGACCTGGAGTTTTGTTTCTTCTACAGTACGAGCCTATTTATTTGGACATGGTTAGAAGACATTTTAAATAATTAATTACAACTAAAAGAGTTATGCAATGAAAATTAATCCGTTAATGGAAAATTAAATTAAATTTGCAGCATTGTTAAAATTAATGAAAGCCACACAGAAACTAATTTTAAAAAGAAGTGAATGTGCCAATTTATGAAATAATTATCAATGTTTTTTTTATTTAAAATCGTTAAAGCAATGCGATTTATACATAAATTGTCTTACTCTGTAATTCTAAACTCTATACGATAAAATGATGACACTACTCTGAATTATAATACTTGACAATAAATTAGCAATGTCTCACAAGCTGTGTTAAGTTAGCATCACTCTAAAAATTAACTCTGATTAATGCAGAATATATCAGAGCAAGTAAAATAAAATGACTGTCCATTAAAAGAATACAATGTCAATATAATTTATATATTTATATATTAACTTTATATTAATTGTAAATTTTATTTTATATTAGTAATTAGTATTAACTGTATTAATATAAATCGTACGAGCTTTGATTATATTTCAATAGTTCTTACAAATCTATAAATGCATTGAATTTACTTTAATCACAATAACACTGTCACTAATACTAATGCTCTTTATTAGTCCACTCAAAAAAAGATAATATTTTTTTCAATAAATACTGTTAACTGTATTTATTACTCGAAGTATAGTACACTACCGCAGTAGAGTTATTCTTATGTTAATTATTAATTTCTCTACAAGTAAACCAACTACAGTCCTTTAAATTGTCGTTAAAGCAAACTCTTGACAAGAGTCACAATTATATTTTAAAGTTTTATTACAATTTTTTTGAAGAATTAACTCGAAACTTTTTTTAAAATAATCTTCACTACCTCAATGTCAATACTTGCATATCTTTTATGCTTTCTCTTTATTTATTTTACTCTACAAGAGAAAACAAAGGTTTGTGATGGCCTTATTCTACGCAGTACGTACGTATAATACGACTAAAATTTTGGAAACTAGTACAAGTGTCAACGACTAAATTTCTTAAACCTTTTGTGCCGTAATCTATAATATAGATATACTTATATATAAGTAAACAATTGGTGAATTTATTTTTATGAGGACGTTACACATGTTTATAAATTTAAGAAAAATACAAATAATGTTTTAATAAATCTGTATAAACTCTAAAATTGGTCACTCTCTCCTCAATAGCTGTGTAAAATCATTAAAATGCAAAAAGAAATCCCAGTCGTTTGAGTTAAATACTGACCACATATTTTTTTATGTAAAAATCAATGCCAAAAATTACAAGCAAAGATTCTCCTTATTTTTTGTCAAGTGCTGTCTCCTTCTTGGTGCTACAGACAGAACCCCTCAATTTAGATTTCATTAGATAATAGTTAGCTGTCACAAAAGTCTACTAAAGGCACCTCACTTTTTTATCTACTGGAGATGACCACAGTTAGCCTATAAACCTACGTTCAATCGAATTAAAAAATTACATAAATCTTAGAGTAAATTAGCTGTCAAGTGTAACGTCCTCTTCATCGCATCATTCGAAGAAGAAAACTTTTTGTAGTATCATTTTAATATGTAATTATTTATTACTACTTTTTCATGAGACACAAATTTAAGTCATTCATTAAGAACTGGAACTTTTTATAATATTTATACATTTCGTAAACATTATTGACTTCAATTTCCATGATGGTAAATACGTATATAGTGTCATTCCATGTGTGTGTGTATTCAATATATGAAAATGTCAAACCACTATTAATTATTATAACTCGACTAACTTTTTTTTCACATATACAAGTACCAATATAAAACGCACTCAAAACTTTGAGTCTCAAAGTTCACAAACACACACACACTACAAAGATGAAGACTACGATTTATCTTTTTGTCAACGACTCACAATTAAGTTGTGTTTGTTTTTTTTAAAAAGACATTATCTTACAAATTCTTAAATGTTTACACGTGTAAAATCCGATTTTTTTTTGTAAACTTGTACTACCCATCATGAGTCAGACTTTAAAGTTTTAATCTTCTGCACCATTTAAAAATTAAACTCATTATAATTAATACAGAATAAGATATAATCGCCTACGCTCAAAAAATCTTTACTAAAAAACAATTTTTTGCACAACAATATAATAATCATATGTACCATCGTATGGTAATATTGCTGTTTGAAGCATCATCGTTAAGGAAGAATAATTAAAAATAAGAATAATAAAAATCAAAATGCATTCATTTTGTTGTTGTTGTTGCTGCTTCCGGTTATTTTGGTAAAAAAATGCTTAAATAAAATTACTTATATAAAGTAACGAAAATTGGAATAATCTACGACGGTAAAAAAATTCCTAAACATTTCTCAAGTATTCATAAAAAGTAATTAAAACTGTAATTATAAATTACAGATTAATTACAAAATACTTACCACAAAAAAAAATTTAGAGTACTGGTATATAATGTATGTGTAACAAATTAAAAGGAAAAAAAATGATAACAGTCAGTATAGTGGAGAGACTTTTACTTGGAATTAGCAAGCTGGATCAACTGTTGGACTATCAGAGATTGGATTTTCCGTGATTCGTATATCATTGAGACCCTTGTCAAGGATTCTGATGTCATCACCACTGATTAGTTTGGAGGTGTCAGTGCCATTTAAATTGATGAGAGTCAAGCTCGATTCAGCTTTAGGAGTAGCGATCCCACTGCTTCCACTTCCACTCCCATTTCCCCTCTCTCCAGCAACTCCCCCACCAGAAACTCCATTCAGAGACACATTTGATCCAGCTGAAGAGCCTGCACCACTATCCACGGACACTTTTCGGTTCAGAGCAACTTTTTTCTTCGAAAGGCACGGAACTAAAAATATAATCATCATTTCCATTAATATGTTTCTCATTTGTCAAATCATAATCTGTAACTCATTTTTTTCCCCTTTCATCCATACAAAATCCATGAATCTTAAAGCAGTCACCCGTAGCCTTGCGTATCAACGTGCAAATTTGGCGCATAAATGATTATTAAATGTAGTATAATAATTTGTATGTAAATAAACATATTCAGATTCTCAATACACTCCTCTTTCAGCGCAAAGCAGAAACAGACACAAGAAGAAAGTAACACACAGTTAAAGCAAGTGCGATACAATTGGGAACTATGGAATGCTGACGATATATAATAAAATGACTGTATAAAAGAAAATCTCAATAATTTTGAATTTTCATTTTTTTGTTATAATAATTTTATTACAACTTTTTTTTTTTGGAAATTCATAGACAAGGATCATCTTCATTGTCCCGTAAAAAAAATTAACAGGCCATTTTCTAACTTAAATTACTTATTTGCACACAGCTCACATTTATTTTTTAAAAAAACTTCTACAACATGTACAATAAATTGATTTGTTAGTAAATTTTTTTAAGCTGTTAGAATAATAAAAAATTTATGTATTATACGCTGTTTTCTTGTACATAATTCTAATCAACAAAAAAGTTATAAAAAGAAGAGAAAAGGCTACTTTTGTATTTATCAATACAAAGTAGATTAATTTAAAATTGAAAGTATCAATGCAAAAGAAAGTAGAAGCACAATGACAAATAAAGTCATTATAATTCGCTGCACCGCAGATTCATACTGCTTTCAAGTAAGAATAATAATAAAATAAAAATAATAAATGAATAATGTGAGAGGCCAAGAATAAGTAAAAATGAAATAGTAATTTTATTTATCTCAAATAATTTTTTGTTTCACTATTCTAAATTTCACTGTAAGTATAAGTAGGAAAAACACGGTTTTTTTTGTTGGGACAGTGAGTTGTATGCAAAACAAACACTTACACAACAAAATGAATGCAAAATGGCCTTTTTATTGCTCAGAGCATTCCATCCACAATCCTGTTTTTAGCATTTACCTTCTGGCAACGAGTTCTTCCGGAATAATTTTAGAGCTTCAGTTTAGAGGAGCAAAGAGAATCGGAAAATAAATCAAAGAAAAAATCAAACAAATTCATCAGATAAGTGGGCGACAGTCATCACTCCTTAGAATAGCTTCAATCACCAGACGAAAATCACGATACAAGATCAAATAAATTTATATAAAAGACAGTTTAAATTTAAATGTATAAATATGCAAGATTTGATTCTTTTGGAGAAACAGACGACTTTAAGATTATTTTAATTTTGCTTCTTTGAGTCAACCAACATAGTGTGTATGAACTGGAAAGATAAACTTATTTTTCCAGAACATATTATATAGGCACTGATGTCAATAACAAATATAGGTTGTATGGCATCTAATTTTAAATAATAATCAGAGGCAAAATAATAATCTATATTAAATAAAAGGGTCGTATCTGTTACACAAAAGAATCAGACTATATACAATATATGTATACTGTAGCATTTTAAAAAAATTTCAAATTAAACACCATCACAAAAAAAACTTATTTCAACTAAAACGTCCTACTTGACAGGAAAGAAAAAGAAAGAAAAATTAATTGCACAATACAATTTTTTGCTGTTAAAATAAAAATACTATCGTTAAAATGAGGCGATCATAGATAGTTCTAAATATTTCAGAGTGATAAAGTCGGTGTCAAAATCAAAAGGTATAATTTGGAGTGAGTATATAAGATTTGAATACTGCTGCTGTATCACCATAAATTCAACAATAATTATTATAAATAAAAAAATAAAATCTGCATTACCGTAGCCCTGCCCCTGGAGAAATAAACGGTACGCTTCACTCAATTTTGCAGGCTGCTCTTCCATTACCATACCACAGTCCTGAATCTATAAAAAGGAATATATAAAGTAATAATTAATCATCAAAAGCTAGTACGGTAATAATCCCAGACATTTAGTCTGCGATCGTCTAGACGTACCTTCATCCATGTAGAGTTGACTGGATCTAATCGCCCATTGAATGTCACAGTATCGTCAACATGGGGAGACATGGCCCCACACATATTCAAGACAGACATTTTAAGCGTACGAGCTTCCTTTCGACGAATCGGATCAAGTTCTCTCACCAAACCAAGATCAGTTCTTCTAATATAAGAGTCCACAAACATGCTCAAGTTGACGGGATTTACTTGTTTTTCAAAGTATTGTTGGTACACATGGACCAAATCATGATTTCTTTCTTCAGTAACCTATAAATAAACCCATTGAATAAAGTAAAGTACATATAAAAAGATAAATATTTGACAAACAAAATTTGAAAAATTATTTTCAGAAATAAAATGTCAACCTTTCCAAAGTGATGCCACATCAAATAGTCAAGGACACCTTGTGTCATTCCCTTTGATTTCAAATTGCGAGAATTGAGCTTCTGGTATCCCCATTCAATCCACCCAGCTTGTGTAGAGACGCAGTTGATAACACAAAGGGCATCCACCTAAATGTACAAGCCATTTGATTTGTAATAATATTTTATATTCATACATCTATAGACATTATGAATATGGGGGAAAAGAATCTTCTATCTGTATTTACCTTCTCTGGGTGATTCAAAGCAAATCGGCATAGGATATTTGCTCCTGCCCCAACTCCAAAACCAACAACTCGTTTCAGTCCGAAATGTATGAGAACATCCAAAAGCTGTCAAACGCAATAAATATTATTGAGCCATTTCATCTACAAGTCTAAATTACAAATAATTCGTCAGTGAAAATTCTGTATCATACTTGTTCTGCCAATTCATCCATCGTTGGGTAGACATATCTTCAAAAAAAGTATATCATCATTATTCATTCTATAATAAAATTTCCTCATCTACTTGAATCTTATCTATTACAAATCAATTAAATTAATTTACGTTTCTGGGAGCATTGGAGCCCCTTCTTCCTGACCAGGAGCATTTACATGATAAATACAAAAATTCTGGAGAAGAAGTCTCATGTCCACAAAATTAAAGAAAGCTTGGAAGTTTGAAACATCTAGAACAAAGATAATTTATGCGTCATTAGTTGTTTACATAAGTATGTACGTAGATTCTTTTACAGTCAAATTACTTTCATACATGAATTTATTCTAAGTCAACTTACAATTCAGTCCCAGGTCATGGTAGGTCAAGATGGCAGGTTTAGCACGATCTCCTTGAATTGCTACAAGAACTGAGCCATAGTTGGTGTCAACTCTTTCTTCCATTGCCAAACTGTCTCCTCTTTCTAAGGTTCTTGTGGTTGGAAATGAGAGTTGAATATTCTTCAGCTCAACCTCATCCATGCTTTCTGATGGATTGCACCTAAAAGAATTGTACACAATAAAATATTATAAAACAATTTTTATTTATAAAATTTGACGCATTAAAATTATGCTCAAAGTTCTAAACTTGACAGTTCTACAAAATAAACAACAAAGATTCTAGGAACAAAAAAAATGTGATCTATAATACAATACAGAATCATTTATTTATTTATTACTTCAAATCACAGCAAAATAAGACTAAAAATAATAAATTCCTTAGGAACTAAGCACTGTCACAATTTTATAGTCTAATTTAACGGGAAAAAAGACAACAAGCTAGTAAACTATTATGAAAATAGTAAGATTGTTCACCAAGGCGCTCCAGCACTATAAGATGTAGTGAGTGTGGCAGCCATAATAAGAAATGAATAGTTAAAATAGTTAAATTGCTTCAAAATTCCCCCGGCCCAACAAAGATAATATTTAAAAGTCAATGTATTCAAGTTATTCACAAGTATATTATATATTTGTGTCACTCTTCTCAAGATTAGAGATACTAATTTTGAATGTGCACCAATAAGACGTTCCTTTTTGTAATTTTTTTTATCAGTTTCCTACCAAAGTTTTGGGTCAAGTTCAAAGTTCAGTTAACATCTACCACCAAATCGTCTCAAAGACTCGCCCAAACAAATATTCTGTAGCGTAAATTCTAGACAATAAATGCGTAGTATTCTGTCGCACGCAGGTACGCACCCTGTAAAACTGCTCACGCACAATAAAATCTTTCCCGGTTTCCAGAGATTTCCGAGTTTCAGTATATAATTTGGCAACCGTCTTAATGAAATTCTAGGTACACAAAAAACCCTCACACACCACCACAAACGTTTATTTGTTTATTAAACTAGACTCGTAATTATAATTAGAATTTAATACAAACTGTATAAATTTCAAAAGGCTAGTAGAAGTTAAACGTTCAAAGGAGGCTACTAAACTGGAAATTTCGGCAAACCTAGTTTTTTTTCTCCTGGACAAACTTGATACGATAAAAGACAGCAATGTTGTTTGTGTGGTTCAACGAGCTAATAATATCTCAAAAGGTAACTGATCCCATAGGTAGGAAGACCCCGTGTAACTCAATTATACAAAGGAATGAGACTTATTGAAAAAAAATAGTAGTCTTAGAAATGGGAGCGGAAATGAGGTTCTTTTTTTTCGCTAAATACCAAGCTATGGATATGAGTATGTAGGACAGTAGTGAAACTAGGATGATACCACATATAGCAGAATGTGCATGTATATGCGGATTCGAGAGGGAGAGTGAGAGGCTCAAGAACCAAAAAATCGATAGGAAAGTTCACTGTGATAGACCAAATTTTGGGGGGAGATGAAACCGAAAAGACATGTGCTTGCCCGCATTACTTTCAATTTTTCCATTCCTATTGGTGTTCAATGCACACACTGTGCCTATTATCTACACTTGATGTACAAATAAATATGTACAATAACAAGTAAAAATTCTTTTTTATAAAAAAGACAGGAAATTTCATGTAAATTCAAAACTACATAGCAATCTCTAGTCAACTATTTTACAAATGTTCCCTTTAAGTAAAATACAAATACATTTGCAAATTATGTCCACAAGTATACTCCCTACTGTAATATTCCACTAACCTCGTGTACAATGTGCCACTGATACTCAAAACTTCATTTAAATGCTTCGTTGAGCCCTGCATAATCATAAAAATAGATAAAAATGATCAGATAATTATTTCTTGTTCAATCTAGCTAGACTCAATAAACGATACATTTTCTATTGTAGTTTAAGTTAGTTATGAGGTTAATCTACACAAACTATGAGCCTTCCTTGTGACTAGTTATATTTCTTATTTTCAATAATAACATCAGTATAATGATGATCAGGTTATTGTTAATGTTATTCTTTCAACATGTCATATCACTGCAGAGACAAAACAGACAGGAGACTAAAATACACAATAAAATGCACGCCAACAATGAAACCCCCAGTCCATTATGCAAACGCCAATGAAGCAAGAACAAAGTATTAAGATATGGTGTGTACAAAGACATTTACGAGTAAATGGTCTGCTAATTCCATACACCATTTCCTTATGCTTACTAATGACAACAAATATGTTTTTTTTACTCTTCATGTGTGTGTGACCAGCAGTCCACTAGTCCTTGACTGATAGTTTGAATGTTAATTAACTCACCATATGCTTCACAATAAGTAAGAATGATGAGATTAAAGTCTCACACCGAATATTTTATTTGCATTTCTCCTTCACTCTATATCTTCCTCAATGGTTGTATTGTATTATCATTTTTTTACTAAATACAAAAACTAAAGACAAAGAATAAATTGGCAGTTTTTTTTCTTCTTTTCCACACCTATTCAGTATTCTGTGGTTAATACTAAATTAACTTACCATATTTTCCTGTATTACTAGTTAATTCGTTTTCTACAGACTCATCAAAATCTGATATTAATATGAACTTGAAGGTGTATGTATATATCTACACATAAACATGATCTCGAAACCTCACTAAAAGTCTACTACACAGTTCAACTGAAGGACATACAGAAAAATTTGTGAATAATCACAACATATTACTTACATATGACATAGTCAACGACCACAGTCGCGTAAATAATTAAGTTTATACATGTGTCCCTGTACATCTTCAAATGACTCCTGCCTTTATATGCTTCATTATACTAGGTATAAGTAGAGTAAGGAATGAACTAGTTTAGAGTCTCAAAATTTTAAATATGAAATATTATTCAAATAATTTCTATCACGTCCACAAGAGTTCCAATTATAGGAACACTACGAAATAAATTAATTATATTCCAAGATACTTGGTCCTAAAAGTAGACATGGAGGTTCCCCTTCGTTGGAACTTGAGCATTTCCATAGAAACGAAAGACAATCTTCTAAATTTTTAATGCGGGATGCCCGTGAATGAATGCGTGTGAGTGAGTGAGTGACAAAAAATAAGATTAATAGGCTACTGTATCAATATAACACCTCACGCTACAAAGGAAACTAAACTAAACCCCTATCACATCCTCTCATATTTGTACACACATTCTAGTATTATTGGGAGTAAAAGAAGAAGCAATGTCGATGTCATGAGATTTAATATAAGGTTTTAAATTGGTTTTTAGGTAGGGCTCGTACACTGTGCTGTGTGTAGAAAAACAAACAAATGTCACACAGGCTTTACAGAATATTAAACAGATGCTAAAATTGATGAATAAAATTGAAGTTGATGATGATGAAACTGAAAGCTGTTTTTTAGAAAATACTAAAACTATATAAAACTCGTTATCATAATAAAAGTGGTATTCAAGAAAAGCCATACGATGAACCAATTCATTCCTACTGGATCATCTACATGAAATGAGTGGCCTGTATGTACGAGACATGCAATATAGTGTGACACACACACACACATGTTCCAGGGGTTATTCTGGAAAACATGCACCTGGTTTATTATAGAAAATATTTGTTTGAATTCTGTCACATTCAGTATTCATGTTATACTGAACAAACATAGACTGACTGAACATCAATGGGTTTTATGTCAAGTAATTGGAGCAAGTGAATCACCCAACTGGATATTTTCAGCATAGAAAAATGAGAACGAGGAAATAAGGCTAACCCGAATCAATATTCGTTACCTGAAGAGACTATGGCTATTCCTTTGGGCCTTTTCCTTGACTGATGGTTTTCTCTATATCTAGTGCATCCACCTTACCAAATGCAATTCCTCTCACTTTCCCTCTTTCTCTAAAATCATCATTGATTTTTTTTCAAAATTATGTTGTTCAGAAAAAGTTTCAAAAGAAATGAATAGACTAGAAACACAGAAAAAAACCATGTTCAAGTCTCCTGTCTTTCAATTTATAACTTGACGCTTAACATTTTAATGTAGATGACTATTTTTAGAATGCCTCCTACCTAGAATAAAATTGGTAGGTACGAGTTATTGTGGAAGAAAGTTATCTATAATTTTGTTGAATTGATTTATTATTTTCTCATATGAAAAACAAGAGAGGAAAAAATATATAAATTTTTTACTCAATCTGGAAAAAATTAATGACTGTAGCATAGCTCACTCTTTGACATCAAATATAAATTTTGGTGCTCATCAGTGACGCCAAAGATACAACGGAACAAGGAGAGTCAGAGAAAGCGAAAGTCGCATAAAAGAAATTGCGAATTCATTAATCATTTTTCAGCCAAGTAAAGTCATAAAAATTTGATTAGGTAACCCACAGAGAGAATAAAATGTAAGGTACGAGGCCATTAAGAACTATAAACGAAAAGTTCAAGAATACCTCATGTCTTATATGAATGTGTACAAAATAGTATTGCGCTTTACAAATATTTTAATGTATATCAGTAGTGTACTTGTTTAATTCTTGGCATAGAAGTGCATTAGAGCAGTAGAAATTCAATTTATTATATAAAATATTAAAAAAGTTTCATTACCCCAACAAGGCGGCTTCCTCCATAGAGGCTGAAGTAGGCATCCTTCTAACTTTATCTCTGAAAATCAAAGTAAACATAAAACAAATGATTTCAAATCCTATTAAATTTTTATCATCAACCAGCTTTCCATCACCAAGACGCAAAAAAAATTCACATGTGCAAAATATTTATAATTTATCATTTAACCCTGTAGTAAGTATTAGCTTGCTTTATTCACGTAGCGTAAGTAAAACAATTGCTATTGATAAAATGAATGTCAACCATGAATAACATAAATTTGTATATTCATATAAATATATTACCTACATGTAAAAATTTACAAATATATACACTTCAATCCCTTGAGCCCCATTTTGAAGAAATACATTGTACCCAGACACTGGACCATCACCCCCCAAGAAATTACTCAAATTTTTATTACTCTAAATACCCGGTATATACATATATATACATATTGCTACATTGTTTTGATTACAAAAGACCATAATATTTCTTGATCGATTACTTCCCTCATGTTTATATGCACAGTACAAAAGTGTACTCCCTGAAATGTGCACTTCATACCAATTAGTATTTATCATGATAATAGAACGATAATTAGTTCCTAGTATATGTCAAGACAATAAATCCTTGAAAACTCATTAGTGTATATTAAAACACAACTTTTAGACTAAACTCGGTACGTACAACCTTTTTATTTTGGCTTCATCATTACTATTTTCTTAAGTACATGATATATATAAGGTACACTTGAGGAGTATGTAGAACTTAAGTAGCTCAGACATTTAATTTTTAGAATTAAATTCCATTTCTATAAAATTAGTTTACGACATTTTTTCTAACATCTTAATGTTGGTGGTGTCATCAAAGTGTCTTTTCGACGAGAATTTTAAAAAAAAATTTGCCACTTGTCTCTCATAAATTAATCAACTTATCTGTACAACCTACGAGATCAAAGTAATATTAAGCAAAAAGAAAAGAAAAAAAAGGTTTTCAACTAACTATTACTATAAATGAAATCACAAGTCTAGTGAGACAGAAAACGAGTGTGTACACACAATTATTTTCAGTCTCGTGTAATTTCAAACTACTTAACTAATGTAGATCCGTTCAAGTTCTCAGATTGAATTATGTATGTTTACTTTTTAAACTAGAACTCTATCGTACAGACAGTCATAACCTGGAAAACTAAGACCAAGACTGTACATTAGTTTCGTGACTTTTGAGTGATTGGGGCTAATAAATATCCCCCCATCACGTTGTACTTGAACATGTGCATGTGTCTTGTTATAGGCAGTAAATTTACGTCGACAAGCTTTATTATTAATTTGATGCTCTCTCACGTAATTACTGTAACTTTTGGAGTCAACAATCCTATGAGATCATCCTGTACTATACTCAACAATCAGCCTTTCCATGTTCAATTTATACTATATTTGACATCAAATAACTACTTTCTAAATTATTTCTATGTATCTTAATTTTTTTAAAAAATAAAAAGCTTGCAATAAAATTACAACAACCTCTATGAATACTGAATATATTCAAGTGATGACGACGAGATTTTAAATTCTGACGGATATGCAGTTCAAAACAAAAATGTTCAAAGTTTACAAATAGTAAAATAAAAAAACCATTTTTGAAGCGTATACCTACTTTACTCTACATCTACTTTTAAATGTAAGCAAGTCAATAAATTCATTTATGTAAAAAAAAGTCGTCATATCTCGTATCGTAAATACAACACCACAAAATTGAATAATGTTATTGATTGAGTTCACTGAATACTCTAAACATTTCTTTTTATCATTTAAAAATAATTAATAACTTTGCCTCCATAGTTTAACTTTTTCAAAATAAAAATTGCTTTGAGAGAAATATGGGACACGTGAAAATTTCAATTTTAAATTATTTAACCAAGGCGCTAGAGAATTTTTAATTCTTCAACACCTTGATATTAACCACCGAAAATTCTTTTCACTAGACTCGTTCACAGTGAAAAGAATTCAAAGGTAAAAACAGTAAAGTCACGGCAAAGAAAAATACTTCAATTTTGAAGTGCATATATGTACTTGTATAATTGTTTGAGAAATACTGGAACAACTTTAATTCTTGTTGACCGTAAAAGATTACTATAAAATTCAAAAATTGCAGAGTATTATTTACAATCTTCACTCGCGTCACATATGAACATTCTATTATTTACACCCAACCCCAAAACACCCGAAACCGAAACCCAATTAATTTTGATGTGCAGTTAAATTTGTTTTTTTAAAAAAATAAACGTGTTGTTTTATTTCAAAACGTGGATTTGTAAGTTTTTGTACCTTCGTAGAACACGGTCGTAATTGATGCCAGCACTATGGAATTGAGAGGAAACGGAATCCTCATGGATATTTGGTAAAACGAAAACACTTTGAGAGGCTCTGAGAGGGCCAGAAGCTGAGTAATTACTAGTAGCACCTCGAAAAATTCTTTTCACTGAGTTCCCAAAATTGAATTTTTCAGGTCTACTAGGAGTCTGAGTAAGAATTCCAGCATCAAATGAGGGTCTCGTTGTGCTCCGATACACATCGTTCTCGCCCACACTGTCTCCACCTTGATTATTCAACGCGGAATACGACCCACTAAAAACTGACCTCATCTTCTATGTCAAACGTCCTTCTTCTCCGTCACCACCCAATTCTAATTGAGAAATTGAAAAAAGACTGTCCCCAACTAACAACAACAACTGTTGCTGCAGTTAGTCAGTCGGCAGAGATATAAGTAAGATGTTTTCCCCTCTCTATACACGCTCTCTCTCGTCCACGATATATAGAAGAGTTAGGACGGAAACTCAATGCCACTTTTTTGTGTCTGTATTTTTGCACACCACCACCAGACCTCCCTTTTAAAAAAATTTATTTACCTTTCCCCTTCTGACTCATTTAGAGAACAGACAGGCCTTTTATATACTTTATTTTCTCATCTTCCCAACATTTTTTTTATAACACAAACACTCGTACTCATTTTTATATGGCACTGTTACTTTTTTCTTGCTGAGAAATTCTACAAACTATTGCAAACTAACTGCAATGACAACAAACAAAAAAAAGTTTATTTTCACTCTAATTCAAAACAAGTACTTACAATTTTTGTAAACTGTCATGATATGAAATCCTTTAGGAATTGAATCACATGTCAAAATTTCAGTGAAATTTTTTGACTAGTTTCTCCTCTCTCACTCTCTGACCTAAGTATTCTCCTCAATACACTAAGACACAAACACTCAAAAATAATTCTTGAAAAGATGGTCTGTCACTTTCACCTTGGAAATACATTTTGTACAAAACTCGTTGTCGTCACATTGAATAATAAAAGAAATAAAAATAGTATGACCTCACCAACAAAAAAAATTGTATACAGTCACCCGCAAGGCGGTACGAAAAGGAATGAAACTAAAAAGAAGATTACCACTGACTTTATATTTATTCATTGCCCCGTGTATAGTGTTCTAGAAGACAAGCACAATTTCTCCACGCATACATATGGATTGTGAAAATAATATCAACTGTACTAAGGACAGAGTTAGAGTCATACGGGTAAACAAGTCAGTAAATATTTTGCACGCTTGACTGCTAGCATAGTTACTGCTTCTACTTACTACTGTAGAATAGTCGGCCTGTATAAAATAGCATGCCCATAGTTTCCACTCTACCTTCTCTCTCTCTCTCTCTCTCTCTCCCCATGATGATGATGTCTCGTTTCAAAAACTAAACCTTAACTAAAGCTTCACAGGGGAGGAGTGTTTAGGGGGGATTGCCAGCATTTCATATTCGCTAAAAAAGGCTGCATTGTAAACTATTGTATGTGTGTCTCTAGATTGATCTCAGGTTATATATTACCTCTACTAAGCCCTATCCTGACTACTCTGGATATTTTTTTTTGGTATATTTACATGTGTGTAATATATGAGCACACGAACTCTATACCTACTTCACCTTAATGCGTGCCCAGGTTCCATTTAGATTTCTTTTTGCTAGGAGCTGAAACCTTTTCCTTAAATATTTATGCCAAACTCCATTCACTAACCAATGAACAGTTTTAAATGCGGTAACGCAATAACTTACCATTTAAGTTTATCACCAGTCAATGGCAATTCTATTTTATACTTCCATGTACTTATTCCATGGAAAAATTGTATAAGTATAAACATGATTGCCAACTACACAGTCATGCACTGCGGCAGAATGACATTTTTATATTATATGATATTATATTTTTCAAGCTTATTATAACGGTGTACATACATTTGCAGCTACGTACAATAACATAGTTGCATTTTAATAGAAAAAAAAATCTCTCGAGACTTGAGAAAAATCACAATTTACATTTTGGGGTACTTTTTAAAACTTTCTTTGTGTGTTAAAGTAAAGTACACAATAGTTTTACGAGTACATATACATGTCTATGTTAGAATTGTACAATCAGAGAGTTTTGATATTTTTCGTTAAATTGAATCAATGTTGTACCTCCACTCATAGTCAAATACTAGGTTAAACACAATGTTGATAGTCCATTTGAAAATTTCAAAATGTTACAAGTAGATTGTAACATTAGATGATGATCACGTAAGAGACGGAAACCAAACACAAATCCCAAGAGTAATCATCGTCTTTTCTCTCTGTTTTTTGTGTATTACGTGTAACACGTAAAAATTTAGCTATCTCCAAATATAGTCCCTTGTTTCACTCCATTATTATAATGCAACTTTTTTTTACTAGGTACTAGAAATAGTTAATTTTAACCTGGATTTTGTAATGTGGATGAGGTAGGTAGTTGAACACTTTAAATAAATATGTCATGCCTTTAACTCTTTACACTTGTTAGAGGAAGAGACCTGAAAAGTCGCGATAAAAATATCTCAGACTCCTTCTCGACTATAAATTAGTTATTACTATCATGATTATGAGTTTGTATGTACAGTATAAAAAAAGTAATTTAGCTATGCTTTTGCCATTTAAAATACTATCTGTATTTTGTGTGAGTGGGGAAAGAAGATAATAAACCGTAAATATATATACATACTTATATTATATAGTTTAATTACTACAAGGATTATTCAAACAATTTTTTCATTTATGCAAACAGGAGCCTAATCACATAATCACTTACTATCCTAATCTGAGCACAGGTAAAGATTTATTTTGTACTACTAGTTTTGCTTATCTTTGTTCTTGTAATAACAATTTGTAAATTTTATCATTTACAACCTGCATGCTCAGTTTGTTAAACTATTTGAATTTTTACTATACTCACTATCAGCGTCAGATGCACTGAAAAGACACAACAAAAGTTGTGAATTGTCTGATTAATAAATTTTATGCAATTTGTCTATATTGAGGTACAGGTGGAATTGGAAATAGTTGTTAGCTCCCTTATACAGGACAGGAGATGATTTTAATTTAATTTCATACACACTAATCCATTTACGAAACAATCAATAAAATTTTCACAAATGAATCGTCTACATATTTCATTATAAGTATCTATATAAGTATAGACACTTTAGTTGAATCTTTTGACTAGTTTGCATGTAGCAACATTAAATCACTCACTTGTAACAGAACTATCTGAAATGCTAAGAAACGACGTTTGTTTTTATTTGACCAGGACTCGTCGTCAAAGAAAAAAATCAATATTAAAAGGTGGTTGGTGGTGGATTCGTTGGGGAATATATTTTTTTAGATGGGGAGCCATCAAATGTTATTTAGTCTGACACGCATATAACACTATATTCGTATAACCCAAGTCCTCGAACAAGAATTACAGTCAATCGATGAATGGTATATCACATAATCTATTATTCATTGTAAAATAAGCTTTCGATTTTCATGTAATGAAATGAAACTAGTAAAATAATACTCTACTCAAAAACAATGTAGAATCAAATACGGAAGTTAAACATGTTCTCACACAGAACACTCTTGATATTACCAAGATATTATACATTTTTAAAACAAAATTCAATCCATTTTCCACTAATGACGACCCTTATGAATAAACTATACATCAACGCTGTTAAAATTCCAATTAATTTAGTTTCTGAAAGAGACTACGAGTAACTTTCAATTTGTAAAATAGGTAAAACACGTAATGGAAGAAAGTGAGAACAAAATCATGGATTAAAAAAAATAAACAAAGAGAGAAAAGTAACAACAAAAATATTTTGATTTTTCTAATGAATGGATCAATATAATACTTACGATTGATTGATGATAATGCAAGGCGATGAATTTCAAAGTTGTTTTGATAATTTGTTGTACAAGACAATGAAGAGTTAGTTAATTTTTTTAACTAAGAATGATTTTCTTTGAGCAAAATAAACTTGTCCCAACACGATACTCCGAGTTAAATTTTCAGTTGTTTCAAAGTTCCCCAATTCGTAGGCTGGTCTAACTCGTGACAGGATCTTAGTTTTCTCCAAACCTTTGACGAATTTCCACGAAATTCACCAGTTTTGCCAATTTATTTTAAGGGAAGGGACCCTTTGATGACAAGGCATTTTTGATTGTTTCGAGTGAAAGTACTTATTTTAGTGATTTTGTGAATTTTTTTACATTTCGAAAATCAAAAGTTTATTGTTGATAATTTCTCGACCAAGATTTCCGGCCATTGGGCAAAGCAACTTTCGTGAATATTCGTTCCCAGTGAGAATATCAGTACTTTCATCTAATGTTCATTAACCCGGTCTTGCCTTAAATGAAGATTTTGATCGAAGAGCAGCTTGTTACACACAGATTTGCCTTTTTTAAATAACTTTGCTCAAATTTAGAGTCTGTTTAATTTAATTTAGAGTCACAATGATGACCCGGATAGTTTTTTCATCTTTAGTCCTCTTAATTGGATCTCTTTTTGTCGTTCTTATAACGGCAGAGGAAGAACTTAAAATTGAAACCATTTTTACACCAGAAGATTGCACAGAAAGGTCAGCAAAAGGTCAACTTTTAACCATGCACTATACTGGAACATTTGAGGATGGCAAACAATTTGACTCAAGGTAATTTATCATGTGGAATTTTATTTTCAAAATATTGGCATACATATTTTTATTGTACATACAATTTTGACATATGCTGCAACATGCCGCTATACTATGACACGTTGCATAAGACCACAATAATGGCAAGGCTAAAAAAGTTGATGATTTATATGATATTATGAGATTATTTTATTATGATATTATTACACATTTTATATTACTAAATAATTACAGTGTCGACCGAAATCAACCATTTACATTCCAAATCGGTGTTGGTCAAGTCGTTAAGGGATGGGACCAGGGTCTCCTTGACATGTGTATTGGAGAAAAACGTAAACTTACTGTACCACCGCATTTAGGTAATTTTATTATGTCCATTTTGAACACATTATTTCAAAGCTAATATACAATAATAATATGTTCAATGACAATTTGTAAAAAGAAATAAATTTATATATAATGTGTAATTTGTATGTTTAGGATACGGTGATCAAGGTGCTGGTGAGGTTATACCTCCTGGGTCAACATTATATTTTGAAACTGAATTGCTCAAGATTGAGAAAGCTCCTCCAGTAGTTAATGTATTCAAAGAGATTGATATGAATGCCGACGCTCAACTTTCTCGGGAAGAAGTAAGTTGACTCTGTCATTAGTCTTTTACAAAATTCCTTATTTTCAGTTTGTAATTATAATGCCTTTAACGGGTAAACAAATTGATATCTGGAAAAGGACACTAATTTGACGTAAAAATAATATACCATATGTGGCCTCTTGAAAAAGAATTTATTCTTCACAAGACTAATTAGGTGATGAGTGATAGTAATGACTTTAAGGCTCATTTGTTCCTTTGTTTCTCTAAAAATAGGTGAGTGATTACTTAAAGAAACAAATGGAAACGATGAAAACCGAAGGAGCAACTGAAGGTAAGAGTGTTTTTTGTGTTCTCTCTATAGTCCTTAGCATAATTTTCTCTGTCCATGTTTATGTGAAAAATGAATGGTAGTAATATTTTAGTAATATTTCAAATTACCAGGTAATTAATAATAATTAAAATTATCTTTTTTTAATTCCATTTTAAAGAAAACGAAGAAGTGAGAAAGGCACTAGAAGACCATGACAAATTAGTTGAAGAAATCTTCCAACATGAGGATCAAGACAAAAATGGATTCATTACACACGAAGAGTTTTCTGGTCCCAAACATGACGAGTAAGTATAGACCATTATATTAAATTTATAACAGATCAATTTCAATTAAGCCTTTTGTATACTTATAATTCTCTACATTTTTTTACCCATTACAGATTATAAGACAAAAAGATAATTACAACTAAACAAGTTTACTTCCTCGTCAAGTAATATTTCTTTAAAAAATTAAATTACAGCAACGAAATATATTGCAGACTAAAAGTACTATTTAAAAGTATAATGGTAAGGTGGTGGGTAAAAGGTGTATATTCTTAGCTTACAAAAGTTTGATTTTACGAAAAAAAATGTATGAGTGAGCAGTGAGACTTCATTCCTAATGATGACACACTGAAGTTGATTTATTTCTTCCATGTATGTAAAATACCATTTAAAAATTAAGATCAAATTCTCAAAATGTAATTGTAATATTTGTCTTTGTGAGTGTATTCTATCACCATTTTATACTATGTATGTATAACAAATATTTTATAGATATATCTATAGTATAGATAAATAATTAATAACCTCGATAAAACAAAACCTCGGTCAAAACTTGTCACACACATACTTGTTATATGTAAGTACGCTTCTATTGTTGTCACTCATTATACAGTCTTCACAAAATACAAAGTTATTTTCAAGATTTCAAGCAATACAACAAAAAACTATAATATCCATCCTATATCCGATGGACAAAAACTCCTATCATAATACAATATTTCTAATCATTTGTAATTGTAAATGAATTAACGTATGTATTATATTATACTACAATTTAAAATATATATTATTATACATTAATATATGTCGTTGGTGTATGTCAGAACTTATTTTACAATTGTGCTGTATTTTGTAAAAACTTTAAATTGTTTTAATTATTGTTGTTAATCAAAAAACATTCGTTAAAAGAGAAAAAAAATAAAGCCAAAGGCTATAATCATGTTGTTTTCAAAAAAAATTCAACTTGTTGTGTCTCTCAGTCTTAACTTTCACTCAAGTCTTAGACAAAAGTCAAACAATACAAGAGATAGAGTAATTCAAAAGAAAAATAACATGTGAACATACTTAAAGTCTTATTTATGCAATGACATTTACTTCCTCTAATAGATCGTTATGGGCCATGTGTTGTGTCTCTGTAATGTACAACAACGTCGGGCTTTCTCCATTGACTCCCATTGTCTATTCACTTTTGGGTGTCTGTTCTCAGATCGGATGGATTTATTTTTAGAACAACGCCATTCTAGTACAACTTTCTTCCATACTTTTCTACATAACTTTTTAACAATACTAGACATGCCATATCTTGTTTAAGACTCTTGTATGCCGCTCAGTCACCACAACTAATTATCACATTGAATGTACAAACAATTAAATGATACTTTGGCTCCTCTTATCTTTTAAACTATTCATTTTAATATGTTGTACGAAATATATTTACTTGTTGTATTATCACTAGATTGTAAGGAATCATAGTCAAGAGGGGAGACCCATGTAACCTCATCTCAATTACAGGTGGCTTCGTTTCCTTGTAACATCCATCACTTTATGAAATAGAACCAAAAAAGGTGTATTTCATAGGTGAATAATAACAAGTACTAAACATGTAGGGTATATTAGAGTCTCAATATCATTGTCACCTGGAGAAGAAAGAAACTCTATTCATGATTGGGCCTCCGTTATCTTGCTCTCCCTTTGTACTTTTTTTCTATGTACCGATCCCTCTCTCGTTCCGGCTGAATTATTTACAAATGAACAAGTTTGTGTACTGTGGATTAAAATAACTCGGGTGGAAATATTAATCATTAAATGTATCCAAACTTCACTTGTTATTTAAGAAACAAGCAAGAGCAACTCGTACTAAAAAAAAATTATTAAAAAATCAAATTTTTTGATCCATCATTGATGTTTTTCAAAGAATCTTTACTGACAAGAAATAACAAGTGAAGAGCAGAATTTTGGGAAAATTGAGAAAAGACACCTACAAAATAATTTAAAGTAGTTTCTACCAAAAAAAGCAAGAGAACAAAGTGAAAAAGATCACCTTGGTCTTTGCCAGAGCACAAAATAAATTTAAGCTTCATTAACTTTGCATACATTTGGTTGACGAAAGGGCCAAAAGCTGGAAAGGTAGAGTGAATGGCTTAACGTTGAGTTTTCTTTGTACAATGAATTGAATCCAATGAAATGCATACCTCGAAAATAAGAAAGGGAGGACATAATGTAGTGTACATATATTACGTAGTCCAACAACAAAAATCAACTGCCATTATTACAGACATAGGTGTGCTCATAAAATTCCGTCTCTGTATGCAGGATTTACTTTTTCTTCCTTTTTTCTTCAAGAAGAATCTTATTGTCATATTCTCAACTATCTTCTTCTTGACGTCTAATCTCAACGTTTTTTTGAATATGATGGTAAAATGAATGACCAAATTTTTGGGTGCTTCCTATTCATGGTTCTTTGGGTGAATTGAAAAGATTTTAGTCTCATTGAGAAAAAAAGTTACAATACAAACTTTTGTCAATCTAAACATGTGGAAATTCCTTCACAAATTTTTATTTCTATTTGTATCCCAAGTGACATTACACATAAAATATTCTTACTGTACAGAAAACCATATTTTCTGTATTTTCTAATGATCTGCAGATAGACATGGCAATTTTCTTGTATTCCTTTTTTTATATTTTACCGTAAAAACCAGCAAGTGATAAAAATGTCTATAAAGAATAAAGTCATGGGGCACTCTTTAATCACATAAGCTTCATACAAAAGAAACTTAAATAATATATTTAAGGTGGATAACAATTTTTATTTGTATTGATTCATGTACAAAATTTTATATCTCTTTCTCAAAAATCTCAAGGAAAAAATTTTGCAACTAAAATTGTTATGAAAAACAATTTTATAACTATTAAATGTCAATGACTTTTATTCTCAATCCTCCATCCTCACCTTCGTCCAGTGACAAGATTTAAGAGAATTTTATAAGCAAAAAAAAATTACATGTCTTTAATAATTTACATTTGATATTTTTCTTCTTCCATTTTTCACTAACTTTTTTGCTTCTCATCTAATTTACCATAATTGCCATTCTTTTTGCAGAAAAAGGAAAACATAACTATCATTGTAAAGTCCTCATGTTCAACTTGAACACTCTCACGAATGACTTGGAACACTTAAATCATCACTTGACATCACGATCAAAAAATAATATATAATACATGCACATGTACATATAATTAATTATAGTATTATTTGAATAAATAACAAATGTAATGTTTTATTAAAAAATCACCGTTTTTCTAATATCAAAAAAACTTGATCGTAAAAAAATTGTGGCATATACAATTTGAGATAATGTATTTTGCATCATAAATAAAACTACAAGAGTAATATATAATAAAAAATATATTTAGTATTTAGACACCAAAAAATTTCTATGTAATTTGCTCCATAGTATTTATAATACTCTGTGCAAATCTCTCTCTCTCTTTTGATAATGTATAATATTGAATGGAGGTTGAAGGATGCCGAGAATAAAGAATGGCAATTGCAACAGGTGTGAGTACCCAGTAGCACATTTCCCTGTGGAGTTTCCAAGTAGTGAAAAAAGGCATTATACCGAAAGGTGAGCCAAAAAAAACTTTCCAGATGTACAATATTTAATACAAGTAGTCGAGCAGTCCTCTCATTTGCTCTAGAAAAATCATTATAATAAAATGTTTAATAAATATGTATATCAAGGGAGAAAAAGGAAAAAAATTGTTGCAATAATATATATCATAGCCAGTTTTCATATAAATTTATGTAGTGCAACTTTGTGTGATGACTTCAATAATAGTTTTAGACAGAATGAGAGAGAGAGGGAGGGATGAGGTTGAAGATGCTTTATAGATGAGTTTACATTTACCTGCAGGCATGTGTGAATCATAATAATTGCACTGTTTAAAGCGTCATCGAAAAAAAAGAATGACTACAAGTCTACATACAAAGACACAAAAGTCATAATTCATGGACTCACTCATTATCAAGTTTTGTAACGTGTACTTATTTTTAAAAAGTGAAAATCTTCCCCATTTTATTCGTCACACTCATAATCATGTAGACTACTAAACTGGTGATGTTCAAGTCCATTTTGTGAGGGCAAGTTTTATTTAAATTTTATAACAATTATTTTCCATACAAGAAGAAGCTCAAATCATCAATAAGAAACAAATAAAAAAGCTACGCATATTTTTTATATAACTTTTCATTGACAATCACAAGGACCAGTCCACAATTTTTATTGTAAGTTGAAAACTCACAACTTTTTTATTCTTAATAATTGTACAGAATAATTTAAAAGAGTTAGACAAAAATGTCTACTACCTTAAAAAATTTTTATTCACCACAATTTAAATATTACAAAGAAATACATGTTTACCAGTTTTTTTTGTCAATTTAATGATCATCAAGATTTCAATTTATGATGACAGAAAGAGAAACATGTATTTTACATGAATTGAATTTTTCAAAAAAAAAAATAATTTCAAAGACTTTGTACATATGGAATACATTATAACATTTATTGAAAAATATTTCTAAGAATGACACCCTACTGTAAATAGAAACTGAACTGGTACTGGTACTGGTCGACGTATCAAGTAACTTAAATATGGCTAGAGATACACGTAGGATGCAATTTTTATTAAAGTTTTCTTGTTGTGGTTTGAAAAGTCTCAGGGACCATACTATATTTCCTCACTGGAAAAGTCTTATCAAGTAAAAGTGTGAGGAGAGTTTTGTTCGACACTTTACAAATGAAAAATTGGGACTACATCACACACCTATACGTATAAAATTTATAAGGAAAGTTACATGGGGATGAAGGGGACACAATAGAAAGGATATAATGTACATACAGTTAAAAATAAGGAATTTAAAAATAAACGTTTTATTGGATAGAAAAAGTCCATAGAAAACTGTGCTGGTTAATAGTGAACTTGTCTGGTCTAGTTGTTTGGCCCTAGCCCATGTAATAATAATACACCTTTACCTATTCAAACGTACCAGCTCAGATGTACCATATAGGGAACAATGGGAATATAAGTAATGGACCGAAGGAAGGCTACAAACAAAAACTGGAAGGAGATTTTTGAGTATGAGAAGAAGAGAGAGAGAGGGGGGAGGGGGTGGATTGAGTGTCCGTCTTCATTCAACATTGACTACTATATACACAGAGTTACAATCCACATTAAAATGTGTAGACGATTCCCAACCACTGGCACAGATATTGCCTTGAAAGAGTGCATAAGGAAGACATAAGGGGTACTTGGTTAAATGAAGAAGCAAGAAAAGAATTGAAACCTTCCATGCCTAGCCGGAGTCTCATGATTATATTACAGAGTAGAGTAGTAGAGTGTACATGTTTTTGTGTATATGCTTGACAAAAATCTCTTTACTCATTATTATATCCCAAGGGGCTTTGCGTTTCAACTTCCCACGAATGAAGTGAGGGTGGAAGCCATACGAACACATACAGACACAGCCAAGTCAAGAGAAGAAAATTTTTTCCTTAGTCTCTCTGTGTCAGATCCAGTAGAACCATCGTTCAGTTGTCCTTCCTAAGCACCCCATGCTTTTACATTCATAGTGAGTTTTTACACAAAAAATAGTGGTGTCTGCGTTTGCAATTATATTTTGTAGGCGAAAAATTGTTCTTTTTTTATTATAAATTTTTGTGCCTGTCTTTTTATTTTGTGTGTATGTGTCGTGTGTGTATTTTTTTAAAAATTTTGTCTCGTCAACTTGTTTTTTCTACACATATTAAAATTATTCCATCTCCGATTTCTCATCTTCATGAGCGTCTCACTCTGACAAGTGTGAACAGATCACGTCATCAGTCTTTAACGCTATCAAGTTTAAAATTTGGTGTCGTAATAACCATTTTGTTGACTGTCGAACGTGCTTCATTTGTAGTGTCAACACTAAAATTATTTTCAAGCCGGGAATTATCTATCATACGAGTACTTTACAAACGATGTCCATCAAACTCTGATTTGTTTCTTGTACAACCCTCCTCCCCTCCTTAAGAAAGTTTAAGTGACATGCAAATGTTTGGAAGACGTTCTTACCCATTAAAGTGAAATATATACATAAATAATTACATGATAAATATTATACACACAAACAAATTTTCTGATTCTCTCAGCAAATTCTTTCTTTGCTCTATCGTCCTTGTTCCTCACATGACAAGTTTTATTAATTGACAGCACAAATTTGTATAATTATTTTTTACTACACTACAAATACTCGGATATATTTAAATACAACAATTTTAGTGTATGTGTAGTGACAAAATACTAAATACTACGAAAGAGTGTCACTCGTCAAATATAACAGTTGTTTTTTATTATTTAAAAAACAAATTTAATCTCTCTTGAGATAAAAACCGGCGAGTATTTATGTATGTGTTCGCCTCCCATGAATGACAGCTGTTTTCATATATAAAAAAAGTTAAATACTATGTTATTTAATACATAATTTAATATACTGAAGGGAAAAGGACATTAATTATTTTGTGGTTATCTCTCTTCTTTTTTATATATTTTACAAATTTTTGGTTATTTATTTGGTGATAGTGTCTATCACCAAGGATTTATAATGGATTTGGCCGATGAAATGAAAACTCAACATGACACTCACTACTTGTCCAATTGTGGATATTGGAAATATGGCAATGAGAGTTATACAACAAGCTATTCAATGTACTTTTGAGGCTCTCTTTTCTTGAATGAACCCCCAAAAAATACTCTACCCTCAGTAGACAATTTCAAACCACCTGTTGAACTTGCATTCACAAATACACATCCTCTATCTCTATTTATTTTCTCTCCCATACAACAAAAGTCTACATTTGTGACATTCCTCATCTTTTTTTTCTACCATTCAAAAATTTTTAAGGATTATTGCTCCTTTTCCACTCCACTCCAATTAAATTATTTCTATTTCAACCAAGTCTACTCCAAGAACTGTGATTGTGTTTGTGTTAAAAACATCAACAAAAACAAGAAAAAATATTCCCAAAAATTCAAGACAGGCGTCCACATTTAATTGCTTACTCATAATTTGAAGAAAAAAATAGAGAAAAACATTGTTTTTCATTTACAAAAAATTGTGTACTCGTGACTAGAGGGAAAAGAGAGGAAAAAGTGAGGCCATTATCTTTTTGCAATCGACATCAGCCAAAAGGCACTCACTGCAACAATTTTTAAAAAAAGTACTTTGAACTGGATTGCATAGTTTCCAGAGTATGCCCAGTACATTTACACTTTGTGGAAAAAATATTTAATGACGGAGCTGACAGTGCATCTGTTATTCCAAAGTAATTTGCATACAGTACAAGAATAGGAATTTTCTTAGCCTTAGTGGTCATCCCTGTCATTTATATATATATGTGTATACACATTATATATATTAAACAAAATTATATTAGTTCCAAAGTCGTGAAAGATCAGAGAGCAAGGGCATTACAAGAGGAAAACCGAGAAGTGCTGGCTCCTTTCTTGATATTCTACAATCTAATTATCCCATAAATCATTAAAATTTACTCTTTTATTTTAATTGAACGAAATTCATGTTCAATAAACAGCTACAGATACTTACTCTGTTAATTCATCCTTGTTGACATTTTACATTAGCCAATCAAACTCAAATGATAATTTTTTTTACATTTATCTAAAGTGCAAACAAGTCTCCACTCTCCATAATTTTTTAAATTATCAACTCAATTTTCTATAGAATTTAAATAATTTCAATTAAACAAAGTGACTCTTCCAACTTTCTATCAAAGTTTTTAATTCCCAAGAAAAATAATTAATCAGTTTTTATTTCTCTTTACAATCCCTCAAAAAAACTGTGGCCAATTTTTGTTTAAAAGGACTCTTTGTACTGTGAAAATATATTGTGGGAGCAGTGAATTTTCAAAAAAAACATAACTGTGAACAATTTTTTAAAAAAAGTGTTAAAATAAACAACAAGTTTGTACACAAAATATAAAAGACGGTAAAAATAAAAAGAAGAAAAAATGGGTCGACCTAAAGGAGAATCATTGATGATGGGTTGTCTATTAAGGCCATGGATCACAATGACACTTTTCATTTGCCTAGACCTTCTATGTGGACACACCAATGCTGACACCAGCTCTACCGGAAGATTAGAAGAGCGAGGTAAGTATACATTTTATTCCCAATTTTTTTTACTAAAAAAATTGTTTGCTAAAAGCTTAAACCTGCTAAATAAAAAATATTTTGTTATATTCATTAAATGTCTAAAAAAACCTTGTGCCTGTCTAACAATAAATAATATTCTTTTTGCTAAATGCTTATATAATACAAACTAAACTACACTCAATGTGTAGGATGTAGGCAAAAGCAGTTTTTCACCAAACTTTTTATGACATGGAGGATGCATAAAGTGAAGCCATGGATCTCCATGGTATGTACTTTAACAGATCGTTGGCGACACGCAAAATTCTCACTTTGCTTTATTTGCTTTAAACATGACGGGGAGAGTACGACGACAGCTTTTAAATTTTTTCTAGGCAGGGGAGAGATCATAAAAAAATAGTCACTTTGTTCCTTTTCGATACTCAGTCACATGGTCACCTCAGTGTATTACACACACTGTGTCATATATATTATCCAAGACACTTTAATAATCCCTGTGACCAGGTACTACCAACAGAATTAATTTAAATATTTCCATTTTTTTGTCCGTCCCCATAAATGAGTTAAATGAGATTGGACAAAGTTTTTTTTTGCTGGTAAGAAATCTAAATCATTTTATATTGTAGTTAGTGCTCTATTTTGAAAAAAATATGTTTAAATTCTTTTAAAATGCAAAGACAATGATGGAGAATATTATGTTACGTAGGGAGATCAAAAAGTAATGATTATGATTTTTTATCTCCGTTCCTTGTAAACCGATCACCAAGATATTTTAG
>JAQIVZ010001311.1:0-35955 GCA_034700945.1 Arrhopalites spinosus
TGAATATGATTTTTATGAAAACTTAATACTGATGGAACATCCATTATTTTCTTTTTGTCTGCCCAGAATGATGTTTACACAATTTTTTGAATTTGTATTAGTACAAAATTTGTACTACAAATAATATAGAAATGATTGTCTCATTTTCTACTGGCCATTGTTGAATTTTAGTGATGAATTTTGTCGTAGTGTTTACTATTGTGCACTGTAATGAATTATTAGTAAATATTATTTGCTGATAAATCGAGGGCTGAACTGATGACATTTGTGGAAATTAAGGTTCTATAAGACTACTGGAGACACTAAACTTACTATTCCCGTTTCGGGGTATGGTTAGTCATGTCAAATAACTTGAAAAGCAATGACTAATGTTTATGATTGTATAGTGGGCAGATGAAGTTTAAATTGCTACAGCATTAAAAGTGTTTTTGCTTGTATTAAGTCGTTTACAAATCTTTGTTTTAAAATTTAATATAATCATAACATAAACGACATCACAGAAACGGTTAAATCTGCTACGAATAGTGACATATATAATTATGAATAAAAACAAAATGGGACAAGCTAGCTTAGAAAATCGTCAATATCTCGCTGGGACAATTTCTTCACTTGCGAGTCTTGACTTTGTATAGTACTGAAGTTCATAAGTGAGTTCATACGTTGTGGTTGTTGTTGTGGTGAAAAAGATCGGAATGCTGGAAATTGTTGTTGATATGGAGGAGGAGGATGAGTCTGAGATGACAACATCATGGGTTGACCGGGATTAGAGAATTGTTGTTGTTGAAGTGCATTTGGAATGGACATTGAAGGATGAAATGAAGGTTGACCATTGCCATAAGTTTGATTCTTGTTTACGGGTACCATTGATTGAATGCCTTCGAGGGAAAAAGATTTATTCATTTGTTGTAAATTAGTGTTCATTAGAGTGCTGGTGAGATCCTTGGGCTGATTATTTAAAATCTGTCTATTAGGCTCCGATACAGTTGGAGTTTTTGTTACTGGAACTGGAGGATATGATGACCTAGAAAAAATTATAAATAATGATTACTCAGCATGACTCAACAATAAAGACAAAAAATTTAATGACACACAAGCTAAACTAGATGTAACACGTCTTATCTGTACATCTAGTTCAGCTTGTGTATTATCAAGTAAAAAATAAAAGGGGCATTTTGTACAAGCATAAGTAGTCTTGTGAACATAGGGAATTTAATTAAAAGTACTTACATTGAACGGGAAACTCCATTATTGTTGGTAACAGACTTTGGGGAAGTATTTTTCTCGTTATTGCTGTCTAACGATATGGCTCCAAATATTGCATCAAAACTTGAACTTGCAAATTCAGGCTGACTTACTGCTTCAGTTTTTCTAAAAATAAAACACATGAGTATATATAAGAGCGGTCAACATGTATTGCAAAAATATATCCGTAGTAATTAGCACTTACAATTGTTCTTTTGCGATTGCACCCACTTCTTCCAACTTTGCTTTTTGTTCAGTTTCTACCGTATTGATCAATTCATGCACAAAAGTCATTATGGTTGTAAACTGTGAAACTGAGAGACCACTTTCAATAGTTAATGGAAACAGAAACGGCAAGATTTTTGTCGCTATTACTTCTTTAGTAACTCCAAGCTTTCGATGAGAAGCAGTTAATTTGTATATTCCTATTTTTATACACAATGCATCGATGTAAAGACATTAAAATAACTTATTTTAAATTAAATAAGTAACTAAGAAATTATGTTGTGCTCCAAGGTTTACCTATTATTCCCATTATCACGGCAGGTTCTCTAGATGGAATTTCCGTCAAAAATGGTAACACAAAATCCATTACCAACCATTTGTCAAAATGCTCCAAAATCTTTCCAATACATACTACGCAATTAACCCGAACCTGGACACAAAAAAGGGTATACATAGAAGACTATCCACACACAATGTACTGTACATTATATGTTTCACTGAACAATAAAGACATGTAGCAAGATTATAATTTTTACCGATAAACTCTGAGTAGTCATACACAACTTTCTAATTCGAGGAAACAAAGAGTTTTTCATCGCTGAATAGTCAATCAAAGATGCAAAACTAGGTATTATAGATAAACAGAGCTCTTGTACTTGTGGGGAATCTGTTAAAAAATCAAAGAAAACTTCGTAAATAAAGTAATTCTTATTTCGGTCTGATAGAAATAAGTATGTTTACAAAAACTAACCTAAAGTATACCGTACATATACTTTAGGTTTACATCTACCATATTATGATATGGTATATATAAATGCATTTACTTCTACATATATTTTTGCAAGGGTTTTAAATTGTTTAAATTGTGAACCTGATTCAAGAGATGCATATATGAGAGGCAACACATCCGATTTCGTTACATCCGGGGGTGTTTTTTGTAAAAGCAACTCCATGTATTTCATTAATATCAATAGTATCTAAGAAAAGCACAAATATAATGCTAAAACTTCTTTTTGTGGACAACTTTGGTATATTTATAATGATGTCATCAGCTTACTTGAACGGGTTCTCGAAGTTTCATAACTATTCTTAGTTGGGGTAAAATATATTGCACGTATTCTTCATTAGTGGACCATTCAGCAATTTTAAGAACATTCGGTAAAACAAAAGGTACCATTGTGGGATTCACAAATTCCTGGGCCAAGCATGGTACAACCCTTTGAGAAAATTTCAAATCCAATTATGCATCATAATTACTTCCAATCCAAATGACGTTGTAATCTTATATAATTTCCTGTTTTCACGTTAAGTTCCATACCTGTGAACTCTGACCCGATGTGGTAGCCTATTTCAAAAAAAGCTATACTTTATTTAACATAATAATTAACACGAGGTAACTTCATAATATACAGATTTTTAAAATAAAATTTTGATAGATTCTTGCATTAAGGGCGTTAAAATTTTAAGATCTACATTGGTACATACAAATTCATAATTAACTCATAGGACTAATTCTACTAAACTTATTTGAAAAATTAATTTTTTTACTTGGGTAAAATTTCATAAAGGCCTTTATAAAATTTGCTTTTTTGTAAATTATCCCACTGGAAAAGTGAATCCAAATAATCTAGAGTCTTCACACCCTCATCATGAAGAAACTCCAGCTAAATTAAATATCAATAATTTAAAATGTCATAAGTTACACCATTACGAAAATCCCCAGATATGGTCTAGCTGTGAATTATAGATTTTTGAAAAATCTATTTAATTTTCATGTTCGTACCTTTAAAAACTGATGAGTGTCAGGCCTATTCTGAGGATTAAAATCTAATAATTTCCTCTCAAATGTCCGTAGTTCATTTGGAACACAAAATAAATTAGCCTCCGATAATGTTCGAAACTGTGGGACAAAGAAAGGTATACTATATACATTAAATTCCATATGTAGTCCAGTTCATAGATATAAAAGTACAAAAAATTCTAAACCATCTTTAAACTGAAATAATTATTACCGTTGCCAAATTTTGACGATAAGAATGCCAGCTTCCTCCACTGAGAACCAACGGTTTGCCCTCATTAAACACAGAGTAAGTCAACATACCTAAACTAAACATATCACTTGTCGGAGAGCACGATGATACATTGGCATACTCTGGAGCTAAGTAGTCTACAAAGCAAGACAATAATAATTTTAATTCTTTCCAATAAGTTCTCGTTTATTCTGTAATTTTGATAATTATATTGTAGTGAATATATACCTAAATGCTGCTGAGTAATTGCATCTGCTTCAGTGTCATATGCCTTGCATGTCCAGCTCGGTGTTGGCTGAAGAAATAAAAGAGTAATATTATATTGTCCCATTTGAAGTACAACAAAATTAAAATAGGAACAACAAAATGAAGAAGGATTTTTTACTTACGTCGGACGGATTTATTGTTGATAATGCAAAGTCAAGTCCAAATATTTTCCAGGAACCTTGCTAAAATAATTCAAATAATCACACCTTTATTTAAGTGTCCGATCAGTTATTTAGTTTGCAGTCAGTGTTCTTATGTATGCATAAATTATATATAAGTAACTATATCTCCTTTCATGCCAATATTAAAATTCACCTCGTTAATGACAATAGCTTCTGGGCAGACATTGCCATGCAAAATTTTTGCATCATTGTGCAGAAATTTCAGACCTTCACAAATCTGGAAGCATAACAAAAAGCTTTTATTACAATTATGACTGGAGTAAGAAATTTTTTCTCTCAACAAAAGAAAAAAGTCATTGTATCAAAAACACATTGAGGGAAGCTCGTCAGCTTTTAGAAATTGAGAGTAAAACGCAAATAGAATTCAACACTACCTGAAGAAGACCATATTTAATTTCTATTTCGTGCAATTTATAGTTTTTTATCGTATCGTCAACAGGATGTGGACCATTGTCAAGATATCTGTGGAGAAAGTCAAGAATAATAAAACAAAATTAATTAAAATAAAATTCTGAAAATCATACTACATTAAAACTATAGACACAAACAATATTATTATTTATTACCCAAGTATGTTTGCTAAACTTGAAAACACTGGCTCTGTCGCAAACGCCAAAGAGAATCTAGATTGAAATTTTTGAAAAAACATAGTTTGTTGACATGCTTGTTGATAGTTATGTTTAGTTTTATAAAATGATGACATAAAATTGTACTAGTTTTTTACCTTGACTCTTCTAAAGGATATTGAATCGTTAGCACCCTTGGATGTTTAAGTTTTGTGAGTTGAAGTACTCCTCTTTTTAAAACTTCAATCATTGCGTCTCGATTTCGCTTGCTCCATTTATCCAAGACCCTTTATAAATAATTTTGGGGTTTATTAAAGTTACTTTTTTTAAAATTTTGTATGACATATTTTTTATGAATTACATGATTCATGTAACATGATATACCTTTTATCAAAAAGAAAAATTGCAGCATCTTGTTTCGTACTCTTCTTGTAACCAGAATATATCTTCCAAAGTAAGCCTGAATATTTTCAAATTAAAAACAAGAAAAATGACTATTAAGTAAATAAGTACTTGCAACACATCAACAAGTCAATCAATGTTTTAAAGTGAAATATTAAAGTTGACGGTACCTGGTCCAGCACTTGCAATGTGCTTTTCAATTTCATATTCTCTTGTGACCGGATTTCCTGGAACAAGAACGGACAATTGTGAAACAGTGCTCGTAACTGTTGTCACTGTATTTCTCAATTTAAGCATGACAGATTCCATGATTAATCACAATTATGTTATCCCCACGATTGCACAAAAGTTTTATAAAAAGAGAAAACAGTAAAATTAAGTTTGTGGGTTTACATCATCAACTCGTATAAAAGCACCTATACTTTCTCTAATGTACGTTATAATTAGTTTATTACAGCTAAATAAATACAATCACGAAAAAAAACAGATGTCAAGATATGAATTGGGAGAACCGCCCCAAATTTCTTTCTTCTATGAGTCATTCGACGATATCTTTGTTGTCATGATTCAGTGTCAAAAATATGTAAAAATTCAGAATATCATGATGGAGTGGTTGTAAAAGTCATTTTATTGACAAATCATTATAAATACATGATATGAATACACATCTGTACTTAAGTAGTAGTTTTAATGGCTATAAGAGTACTAAAGCGGAAGACAAGATATTAGTACGAATTGTTATTTTTACAAGGGACATGATACAAAATATATAACATTTCATGTACAACAGCACCTTCTTAATTTGTTAACATTAAGAGGAAATTAAACACGATATTTTGTCATCAGTGACAAGGCACAAATCATTTCTTCACACAAATAAATGTGTATATTACTGTATTTCATTCTTGTTAGTAAACACTTGACTAAACAGTAAATATACATTTGAACATTTTTAGTCATTATTAGTAATAGTAGTAGTCGCTTTTATATTTTTTTACTTTTATGCATCGTAATTCGTCTCATAAATATAAACTAACAGTCTGTACAGACTTTTATAGTAGCTTTGTTCTTGCTCCCCTGAAATTATAAAGCTGCCATATTACGTATTTTTATTGTACGTGGCTTCGTTGTTCTTATAAAATTATTATATTGTAAATACTTTACAGTATATATAGCTACCCGTATGTTAAATGGAGTTCCACTTGGACTTGTGGTTACAACCTTAAATAATAATTAATAATTAACATGTAACAATTTAAATGCACTTCTGAGTAAGTAACTAATTTAATATTGAAATCACAAAGTACATGTAACTTTCATTATATTGTATTCAAAAATATAGATATTATATATTCAACAAGAACAATAACGGACGTGTATTACAGAGTTGGACAATTTGGTTTTGAAGTACCAAGACCTCAAAATTAAAATTTTCAGGTTTCCCAGCTTACCCGTCATGTAACTCTACCTATAGGGACTTTATTACGTTGGCCTCAATTACTTCATGATAAAATCCGTCCTCAAATTCAATGTGGACTAATTTTATTTAAACATGACCGTCATGAAACTATTTTAGGAATGTCAGAATATAATTCTTATAAAATTATTAGTTAGTGATACACATGGCAAACATAGAATTAGTTTGTGGAATATTGTTTCTTGGCGATGACAGGAGATGTTTGATTCGATGTTGATGGTGAGTTGGAATTAGAGTTGGAATGACTACCACGAGGAGTATCAGAATTTTCACTCCGACATTTTTTTGCTCTTGTTGAATTCGGTGATGATCTAGTTGAATTACTTGGAAGACCCACTATAAAATGCATGTGTGCATATAACATCACACCTATGTCCTTGTGACCCGCTTCCATAGCCACGCTAAGAGCAGTACTTCCGTCCTTTTTTACATAAAAAATGATTCCAAATCAGCACCATAGGTTTAAAATAACAAAAAAATAAGTGATTAATCATAAATAAAATCTGTCATTACATTGTCCACAATATGAGGATCGCAGTCTGATTGAGTCAAGAAATATTTCACAATTTCTCCATGACCTGCAAAATTATATATAAAGAAAACTCATTTATTTCGGAGAAACTTGTTATTATTCCCACAAAAAACACAAGCACGTCTCTACAATAATTAATTAATTAAAAACTGACCATGTTCAGAGGCACACATCAGAGCCGTGGAACCATCTTCATCTTGAATGTTAATATCAGCACCAGCTTCTAATAAAAGTCTCACAGTATCAATTCGTCCATGGGAAGCTGCCAACATGAGTGCTGTTTGTAAATTCTATGAATTGAAACAAAACGTACAATACATACTAAACCTAGCCTTCTGTAATGTAAGTAAAAGGACCTTCTATCTGGTATATATATATACACGTACCTGAGCAGCTTTAATATTGACATCACCAAGACCAAAAAGTCGACGAACGACTTGTCGATGTGTGTCTGACAAACCTTAATACAAATGAAGAATAACAATTATGATAGACAATAGTCAACAGTGTTTTTGTACACATAAAAACGAAAAAAATATTCAAATATAAATAAAATTTACCCTTTGCAAGAGATACAAGCATCACACTAGTATATCCAGCTTTATTTGCTTTATTTGGATCACATACTTTAGAGTCCAATAAAATCGAAACAACGTCAAAGTTCCCATGCGACACTGCATAATGCATGGCTGTATTTCCCTTTTTTAAAAAATACACAAAAAGAAATCATTAAATGGTAAAGACTACGTCATCTGATGAAGTTTATCAAGAGTATGTACTAACTTGGTACATACATGTATTACTACCAAGTGAGGTATAAAGAAATGATAACTTACATTTCCGTCAGGCATGTTCACGATATATCGAAGAAGCTGCGGTGAAAAATTTTCGTAGCTATCGAGGTAATCTTCTACATCCGCAGGATCAGCTGACTTTGTTCCAGCAACCTATTTATTTTTTGTTTTATTTGTATGTTATATGTATACAATTTTCCAGATCAAGACCCAAGTCAAAATTAGTCAAAAAATTAAACTTACACGAAACCATTCATGGAGAATAATGCTGATGGCTGTGGTGACTTGTTGTGTTGTTTTTCCTCGTAGTAGGGCATCATTAAGAACCTTCAAACAAAAAGAAACGTTAGACAGTAGTTGTCAAGTCACTGCGATTTCTACAATCGCTACTTCAATATTTATTCCATTATAAGTTACAATTTGTAACTACTTATGATCCTTACCTTCAGAGCTCCAAGCATTTCTTTACTCGGTATTACTCTACAAAGTAAATAAATCAAAATACATCATCATTTGAAGCATTGTGCATACATTTTTATATGCATGGTAAACATCGTATGATACACTTGTTTATTACTTTTCTCTCTCTCTTGCTTCAACAATAGTCGGACAATCAAACGTCGTTGGGGGTATTGGAGGAGGTGATATTGATGACAAAGACTTGGTTTTTTCAGTGAGCTCATCATCTTCAGATGAATCAGAAATTTGTAGTACTTGACTATCCATTTGCATATTTTTCTCTCCATGATATTCTTTTGTATAGGTAGCTTGTCTTCTTAATAAAGGTTGCGGCTTCACTGGAGATTTTGGAGCGATTCGATGACCTTGAGATGAACGTGATGAGTGTAAGCTCTCCGGTAAAGGTTCTGCAGATTTTATGATTGGTTTAGGTGACGTGGAAGGTGAGGTTGTAGGAGTTGCAAGACGTGGAATTCTTGAAGGTGGTTTCGGTTCAATGGGTGACCCCAAAGGGGATGTAGTTCCCTGCTCATCTCCAACAACAGGTAATGAAAAACGTGACTTCCTTCCTGCAGAGTCACTCTTCATGACAGTGAATGATGTTGAAGAAATAGCTTTTGGAGATGACGATCTTTCGGAAATGGGAGAAAGTTGAACCTGCTCATATTCACCCTGCATTTCTTCTGCAATCAGTGCATCGTCGCTCTGTTTCGGTGAGAGTGTAATCGCTGTGTTGGTCGCCACTGTCAATGACTCTTTTGGGGTTGACAACAAATTTTCATTTTTACGTTGATCCCAATTACTTAGACTTTGAGCTTTGTCCAAAGAGGCAGAAACCCCAATATTTTTTAATTTTGGTCTCTCTACTTTTGGTTCTATTGTGTTCAGACCAATTTCTCGTGAGCTTGGCTACAAATATACATCAACCAATTTTAAAGATAGTTTCATTCACTTTTTTGTTTTGTTTCACATAATATAAATGATTAATTTACAATCCAATCCACTTACTCGAGAAGACACACCAACGTCAATAGTGCGAGGTAATTTTACATTCACTCCAACTGTTTTCATTTTAGGAAGGTTGCGTGAGGGAGGCGGCGGGACGACTGGTAAAGTGACCGACTGATGACTCTCGTCAGTTTGAACTTGACAATCAATTTTTTCTACAATTTGAAGAATAGGGTCAATCGCCTTGACACCCAAGTCATGCTCTGTACATTGAACCCCTGAAATTCCAACATGTGTTTGAATGTAACTTTCACTTTTATAATAATTTTTTGAAAAAAAGACAAAGAATAAGTCACACCTGTTTCAAAACTGCGTACACGTCGTCTCATTGTCCACTGACTTCCGGTCGGTGAACTTGTGTCGGAACGACTAGCTGCAGCTAACCTGTCCAAACTGGAACTCTCTCCGACACCAACAGAACTATAAGATGTATAACATTCGTAATTTTTCATGACATGCCCATCATTTGAATATATTTTTATTGTATTATTATTGTATTCGCTTTGAGGTTACCGTGTAGTAGGACTAATCGGTGAACTACCAACGTCTCTTGTCAGTACAGATTTCTGTAGATGAAATAATAAGAAACAAAAAAAGTTGAAATGAATTGCAAATTGCATTTCTGGAGATGGAGATAATATTTGGTTTTGGCTTGATTATTTCATTTTAAAAAGTAATGAAATGCATTTTACCTTGTGATATGTATTTACAGTTTACCGTATAAAAATACAATTTAAATTAGCTGTTGTTGAATACCTGACTAATTTGATTTTGATTCACATCAGCAATATCTCCAACCTGTCCCCCATTTGCTGTAGTAGTCTTCAATGCCTCGTAGACTTCTTCAACTTTACTTCTTTTCAACTTTTCGTTTTCGAGTAGTTTCATTACTTGACGCTTCTCCTCAGTTAACAACGTTACTTTTACCTGTAATTGGTCAACAAAATTTTTATTAATAAAAGTGAAACACAAATTGTAACGAAGGTACAGGCATAATACTCTGACTGTAGTGAAATCTTACAGTTCTTGTCTTCATAACCTTGTTTAATTAAACATTTTGTAACAAATATTGTGAGAGTTTTTAATAGCGAGTTTTTACTATTTATAAGTTAATCAGATTAATTTATATAATAATTCCGCAAAACTTATGTAGCCTTCATAAAGAATCATAAAAAAGTAAATAATAATGTACATTTGTCATTTTGAAGAAGACATGACACTTTCCTAAATGGCATAAGAACATAAATAATAATAAATGATAGCTGGTGACATGCAAAACTATTCAAAAGCGTTCAACATTCTACAAAAAAGAGGAGAAATTTCATCTTTTTGTTATAATTATTTCGAGGCTTCACATTCTCATAATTATACTACTAGTGATAAACAAATTAACGACTTTACTGTCTAATGAAAGTCTGGTAGAAAAAAGTTACGAGGCAAAGATACCACACGATTCTGCACATACAGCTTTTTGTTTTCTCGTTATGATTTACTGATGTTGTTATTGCTTTTAAGTATTCTGGTCTATGCAAGTTTCACCCTTTCGTTTTTATGACATTTTTACCTTGAAATGGTATACGGTTGAGACTCAACCGTTGAGTAATAAACTTTAAAACCAAGTTCATTGTGTAAAATAAACATGTTGGAAAATTTATGTACTCAGCTACTAAAACACAAGATACTGTTCCGTCTTCTCATCTAATTTCATCTTTTTTCATGCCTCACAACATCCCTTGCACTTCTAATCTCTAATCTCTAATAGACAATCTTTCAACTTTAATCAATCAAAATTCTTCAAATGATTACGAGGTAAACCATTCACATGAAGTTCACCTTTATTTTTAGTATGTACCGACAATTTTTAATTGACAATGTAACATGAAATACTGTGACAAAATCATTCAGTTGACGCACCCGCCCTCATGTTCTCCTCCTCAACAGTATCTGACAAATTTTGATGTGTTATTTTGACCCTTCAACTATATTATGGTTAATTAGATTCAGAAACCAATAGAACCTTTGTTGTGGAACTAGTATCAACTAACGACATTGAGCACTGATTTAAAGAGTAATCCTGGACCAGCTACTAATTTTTGCTGACATAAAAAATAAACTCATCCTACAGATCTGTATAAACACGGAATTTCTAAAAAAGCAATTAAATTAATTACCACTATTCACGGAAGCAGCTAATTTTTCATTGAAATATTCTCGATGTTGAATTCATTCAGCTATCACATTGAAATTGTACAAAAGCGTTATGTACTGACTCGTTCAGTAAATGACCAAACCTTTGTACAGGGGTACTTGAATACTATTAGAATATTGGAACTGATATGCAGATTTACAGACAAGTAGATGACAAGTTAATTACTAGTGCGGTATCCCTAATTACCATCATTAAGCCCCAAATGCTCTAATGGACATTATGGTTGATTTTAATTTATCAAATAAATTACACGCGTCCAACTGACAAATAGTACTCAAGTCATAACATCCAAGATAAATTACATACGCAATTCACAAAAAGACAAAAAGCAAAATCAGTTGAAACACAAAAAAGTCATTATAGATCTACATGCCCAAAGAATGAATTCAAAACAAATAGAAAACACAAGTACCTGAAGTTCCGGCAATATTTTTACTTGTTCTTCCAATTCCCGCAATCTACTTACTATAATCTCCACTCGTTCATCTTTGGAAAAAAGGTCGTGCAAAGTCTCATTCTCCAAGTTACTTTCCGGACTTATTTTTATTTGACCGGATCTTACATGTTGGGTAGCCAGATAGTCATGTAGAACAGACCCTTCCATCATCTTGAAACAATCAAAAGAAAATTAAATTTCATATTAATAAAACAATATGAAACAGAAAAATCCTATTTTCTAGACATTATGTAAAATTTCACATTTGTTTTTAACACGTTTCATTTCTCATCACAAATTCAATGTAACAAGATTATTACAAGATTTAAAAATCCGTGACAATTAACAAATTTCACTTTGTCATCGCTTCCTCAAATTCCACTGTTAAATGAAAAATTGTGAGTGAATCTACTGCTTGAAACTAACTTCAACGTTGTTGGTTGTAAATAGAAAGCCAGGAAATATAACAAATAAAATTCCCATCTGACCCCCATACTTCTTACTATACTATTCAAAACATAGTGTAGAAAATACAAAATTCCTCTGTGGCCTTTGCCTCTCTTTAAAAATTTATTTTATTTAAAATTTAAATACATACTGAACAACTGAGACACAAAATCATACAATACTATAATTTGCACCATAAAAAGCTGTACAAATACAAAGAATAATTATTCACCCCCTGCTAAAATTCTATACAAAACAAGACATGCGTTACCAATACAATATTGAAATACTTTCATTACTTTCATACATTCGTATAAATACCATCTATATCAATGTATACAATGTAAAATGTCCATGAATAGACAAAATCCAACCATATTGTAAAGACGTCCAAATCCAATCCATGAAAAAAGTTTAAAATACAAACAAAATGTTTTCAAGAAATGTCTCACCTGATTCGTCAAATCACGAATACATGTTGACTCTTTATCCCTCATGCTCGGGACGTCCCCGTCCAAATGTATTTCTTTAGCTGGTGCTTTAATTCTAGGAAAAGTATGGAATTTTTGACTGTCAGGAATGTCAAAGGTCAAATTTCTAATCGTTGGTCGCGTCCGATTCAAAGCCTCTTCAAAATCTTGAACCGCAGCTTGCAAAGTACTGTCCAGGGCATCCTCTGCTTCTTGATTGCTTTCAGTCTCTATTTTTGTTGTTATATCATCACCCCCTTGATGATTTCTGTCACGCTCTCGTTTCAGTTCATTTTTCCAAATGTCTACAGACGCTCTAGATATTGTCCCAACTTCCCACTGTCCCCATACATCACATGCAAAGTAATATCAACAAAATTGTCATTCAAATAATTTTGATTAAATTACTAAGTAGCATAGCCCAATCGAAGCACAATTGAGCAATATTTCCCAATTTTAGCAACACCAACCTGGGAAGACTTTCATCACTTTCAAGCGTCCACCAATTCAAATCTTTATAAAGCAGCAAAATGCTTGCAAACTATTCAATAATATATTTATTTATTTATGTGACTAAATTAATAATTATATAACATTAATCACAAGTTGTGATTCCCATTACACTGTGTATTATTTTAACTGCACAGATACCATCCACGCGAAATGATTTTTCAATTTTTCCCTTGAAACAAGTGTGTAAATTTGTGTTTAAATTTTTAAAACTCACTGACACGACATAATAATAATTATTATTATTTTTAGACAATTATTGTAGAAAAAGTAGACGAAAAAATTTATGAAACTTCCACTCATTGAAAGCACTTCTTGAAACGAACGAGGGTTTCCCTCTGACACATGAATCAAACCAAGGAATGTGAATGTTTTAAACAAAAAAAATTACACTTAAAAAGTAACGTTAATAATAAGAATCGAAATAGACTATGTAGGTGATAGTTGATAGTTGCGTTCTATGCTGTTCTTACTGGGATAAATAGGATAATGTTTTTTTTTACTTGCTACACTTCCTATGCTACTTTTCATTTTATCCCTTCACCTTCCTGTCACGAAAATAATGACAAACTTCTCATTGCTACTGATACATAGCAAATACATTCACTGCATACTTGAACTGCCCACCTTCTGTCTACTCGTCAGGGATGGATTCCTACACCCAAATCCAGCACAATTCTCATCACAAGGGAAGCTTTTTTCCCATTACATTGTACTATAACAGTGCCAGAATAATTGAGTAAAGTATGAATGAACCATGCAGGTAAAACCAAGTTCTTGTGAACAGAGCAGAACGGGAAAGAGTCCATGTAGAAAATATAATGTTTGTAAACTCATTCTTCTCCTAATACATCCTACCACAAGAATTAAAGAATCCTCTACATAGTTTTGTACAAGTACTCTTCTAGACTGTACCATGACAAAATAGTAATTGTGTTGCAGCAATAAAACAATATACACACACTCGTACACATTCACTTCTTCATAAGAACTAAAACTACAAGACTGAAGTATATGCCTAATATTACTATACGTGCTCCCAATCATTAAACTCCCAAGAACATTACAAACCTCGTTTTAATTCATTCTCTTATCCTTGCCAATGTCAAATGCCAATCTAGCCAGTGTACAGAAATAGGAACCCTACATTGTACACAATAAAATGTTAATTAGTGAATGCACAACACTTGTAAACTACCTTTGGAATGGCACAGATATTATGCTCAAATACAAACTGTGTTAATCTCAAGGGAAACAAGGCGAGTAGAAGAGAGGAAATATGATGCTATCAAATGTAGAGTAGTAAACCATAAAACCAGCATAAAAATGATGACGAATGGCAATATATCACTTAATTCACAAATAAAAAATTCTATAGAGTACATAGGAAAAACATAAAATTAATAAAATTAGCATATCGCACGAGACGAGGCCGAGAGTCCCGGGATTTTTTCGGTCTATAGTCTCGCCTCGCGAGACTTTTGACCCTAAGTCTTGAGACTTTCAAAACAGCACATTGAGGTCAAAAAATCTTCAATTTGTTTTGAAAATTTTTAATTTTTCTACATAGGTATTCAAATATTAACAAAAATTGGGTTTTTTGATACTTTATGGAAACTGTCATAAGGTGTCAAGTATATTATTATTCAAACGAATAGAAAAAATACAATAAAATATTTATGATGTTAATTCATTAAATTAAAAGTCTCAAAAAGTCTCGATAAAAATCTAACAAATGAAAAATACCACCAGCAAATGAAATGTATATACAATATAACGCTATTTTTCATTGACGCTCTTCCGTTCAAGTACATAGGGAAAACGATGACATTGTTCCCTCTTACTTGATATTATTATTACATATTGTTGTTGTGAAAAGTTATGAATGAAGTGAGAGAACAATTCTACTCTGCCATCATAATCCACGGACGACCAACTACATTTTATACCAAACATGGAAACTTGTACACCTGAAGTAACCTGATATTATACGAATTTATATGCATTTTCAAAAAAAGTTAGAATAGCATGAATAGCAATGAACACATGATTTTGTGTGCACTACAGTGGTATCAAATTAACAAAAAAAAAGAAGATAAATTAACATTATGTTTGTATCGTAAGTTTATACTGTATAGACTAGAAAGTCAATAGGTGAACCTATGAAGCTATGGAAAAAAGATGCCTCAGCGCTATGAATGTACTTTCTTACGTTATTTGCTTGTGAAGGTGTAGTGGGACGCACACCCAGTAGCCTGTCCATAGACTTTCTTTGAGAACGAAGCTTAGCTCGGAGTTCCCGTAATCTTTCCACATTAGACTCTCTTGACAGCATTTTTTTAGTGAAGGGAACAAAGTCACGATCAATATGATACCCATAAGGACAGCAAACACATCTTTCCATTTCTTTCTCACTCCCCCCGTTGACGCTCCTGTTACCATTCTGATGATGATGTACGGCAAATCCCGTATTACTGACTCGATTATTCAGAGTCATACTCGCCGTTCCTCCAACAGGCATAATTATTTCCACAAGCAGGAAAATAATTTGTGGTGAGGTGGTTGAGATGGGGGATGTTATTAGGTTTTATAAAAGCTCTTGATCTTCAAATCATGTAGATTTTCTCATTAGGTCATTCACACGACGACGACGTGTTGTTGACGACCTCTGTAAAAATAAAAAGTAAAAATACCATAAATTATACTGTAATTTGTAGAACAATCATTGGCAAACATATAAACACTATAAAAAATTATTTCCGGCAATTTTCCGCCGAGTAATAATTTATACTTTGTTTTTTATCATTAATAATCGACTGTCCATTTGCTGTAGTGTACACTGTATACACATTGTGTATCACACGACAAAAACTACTTACAAAACACTTGTTAGTCTACAGTACAAAAATTATTTTTGAGCATAATTAAGCAATATAGAACAGAAAAAGTCAATTCGCATAAAAAGAATCCTTCGAAGAATTTGAAAGTACATCATTGTAAAAATCAAAAATTGTCTCAGGATAACGTGAACTTACAATTTCTTATGCATACTCGCGATAGAAATTTTTTGAGTGATTGTTTACACAAAAAATTCTTACTTTATTATTATTTGTATGATCTGCTCGTATTAATTAAATGCTCGACTCATCCATGCTTGTATTTATGTACTGGGCATTTGTCATTTGTAGATATTGTAGTACGGATATAGAATTTAGAACGGACAGAAAATGTTTCATCACTTAATTTAGAATATACTGTCTATGTTAATTGAGATGGAACTGAACAAATTTGAATGTACAAAATTGACGACATTGCATATTCAATATTAGAACCATAATTAAATGTGGAAGGTGGGTAAACCAACGAGTATAAAATTAAATTCACTCTCCCATCACCTGCTGTGCGCTCCCTCCTCTAATAATAATAAAAAGCAAGGCCATATACACTCTATGCGCCAAAGAAGAAAAGGCTTTTGGTAGAACAGGGCATAGAGTGTACATGGCCTTGATAAAAAGGTGTTCTTGCACTCTTTTTGGTTCGTTTCCTTACCTGCTCATCAATCAGCTTTCTCATGCAAACAAATTCATTCATCACTATGTCAACGTCAAACGACACGTATCAAAATAAGCTGGTTATTATTGTCATTTCAAGATTATCTTTTATCACAAATATTTATTATTCTATTACAGACCCCTTGATGACTACATTGTTATATCTATTCCCATAATCACGTTCAAGTTTTATGTTATCTCCACGCTTGTCTCGCTGTCATACTATTTATAATAAACAACGAACAACTGACAGCTATTAAATATTGATACATCACAAGAATCTTCTATTACTCTCCAAAGATGATGATTAGGTATGTATACACATGATGACTCTGACTATAATGCATGCCGTGTGTAATATACTGTACTTATATCATGGTGGAGATAAAGCAACAGTTCAACTGACTATAAACCATGCACAAAATGGGAAGACTTTACCATGTACGAGATGACAAATTACATCATCAAGTCAATGTCGAAGGCTGCACCTTATAAAATTCACATCATTGTCCCCAATTCAATAAAATTTAAACTATCTTATTTTTTAAGATCAAATGAAAACCTCTGAAATGATTTACCTACGCAGAAATTTGTAAATAAACACACACACATGTTCAGTACAACACTCACATGGTGCAATTTACAAACAGCTCTTACTCTTGTCAACAACTATAATTAATTACTCAGTGGAGCGTACTTTTGCCGCTAATTAAGTAATTTTACTTTTAAGTGAAAGTCAACGGCACATGAGAGAACAAAAACAACAACAAAATAAACCGTTTTCAGATGGCTGCTATTATATTTCAAATTACCCTTTATTCATCAACTGAGTAGTTCAGTCAAGTAGGTAAGGCACTTGTAGATAAAACTCTACAGTGTTCTCCACATTTGAGCACTACTTGTAAACACTTGTTTCTCCAGTTACTTTTGTACAGGATACAAGTGAATACATGATTAAAAGAATGTTAACAAATCCCACAAATTCTATTCAAGCACAAAATGAACAAAATATGTAGTTTTTGCCCCTACTGCTCACTTATTTCCGTATATACTCATCGTTGTAATTGCACAATAATTAGTAATTACCCTGTATTCTACGCAAATATTAAATAAATGTAGGAATTAAATCACAATTTACTACTTTTCATATGTTTGTTACTGAATATCCGAATTCCAAAACTTGAAGATGACATAGTGAGGAAAGATAACGCAGAGCAGTTGCATCATAATCAATGCAGATAAAAAATATTCTCCTTTTGCCTTTAATCTTGGAGACGTCACAATCATGCTCTTCATAGACACAACAACTTCTGATGAACTGACGTACTAGACTTGTGGAGTTGCATCTCAAATTTTCGTCCTTGTTCTTCTCATAACATTCATAACAATATGAAAACAGATTCATTTGTTTTCTTTTATTACTCGTGGTACTATAAGTAAATAGGTAAAATTTTGAACGTCTGCTGTTTAATTCACACAACAACAAGTGCATTCAAAATTGAAAAATTAAACGGTTCATATTATTATTTAGGAATATTTAGTTATTTAATAAGTAAACAATCTGATGAATAGTATTCATTGAAAGAAATGAGTTTATAGTGAGAAAAAAACTAACGACCTCCTAAAACATATATGATGGGAAGAAGCAAATTCGTGGAGCTGCTCATGTTATGGTCACAAGGAAAATTGTCTTGGATTAAATATATACTATGGACACTGGTTTTCCAATTTCAAGTTCCACCCACGCTGTACCATAACATTACGATTTTAAGATAACTAGATATGATATTATATGCAGACACAAGAGAATGAGAGGAGTATTAAATATCAGTCTCACCAAGCAGAATCTCCGACTACCACTCCTACTACATATTATGTATTACGTGCAAAGTCAAAAACTCCAGCAAAATTTTAAAGCCAACACCTCAACTCCTATTGTAGCCCATTTCAACCTTCACAATGTTCAAATTCCTACATTCCCCATTTTACTTATGAGAGAAGAACATTCAGTCTAAATACAACTGATCTTAACCTAAATTAATATATATAAATTACAGTCGGCAATCTTCACGGTTCCCCAAGAAAATTATACTCTGGCAATGAACCGATTATGGAAAAACACCAATTAAAGTTTTGCCGGCTACCTATACACAACATGACAATGTCATTATGACATCACAAGGGTCATAATTTATTTTTTGCTCAACCTATAATAATGATTACAATATCTGTAATTTTTTTCAGATATTGAGCTCAAACCTGATTTCAATTGATTGCTTCTTTCAAGTAAATACAAATGTATCAAAATTCAGTCAGGCCTTATGCTGTACAGAACCGCCATGATGTTATACCGAGTACAGGCAATGCATTTCAATACAATGTACTAATAATTTAATTATTTTCTTTGCCACTGCTTATCCAATTAAATGCAAAAATGCCGGTTCTTACAACAATAACAAAAAAATAAAATAAAAAGTGTCGTAATTACTCACCACTAATAAACAAAAACAAAAATGTGTATGATATTCCTTGTACTTTTCAAAATGCACTTGAACCAAGGACTCTAAGACTCTAAGCCCTATTGTAATAACACAAAACTAGACTAAAAATAATTACAGCACTCTTACAAACACTCAAAATCACAATGCAAAAATATTTTGAAGTCTGTCAGGTATGAAAATTTGCACTGTGCATTGTGTACATCATTATTGTTTCGCCATGAAAGATTGACAAAAAAAATTCTTCTTCAATTGAAATTTACAACCGCCCCCACAAAACACACAACCACTTGCAGCTGCCAAATTATATTTTATTTACAGATTTCAAATTGATAGCCTTTTGTGCTTGACTATATAGAATTGCACAGCAAAACTTTGATGCAATAGTTTGTAATTAGTGTGTGAACTCGCCCACTATTTAACCCCTTCACCTTTACTGCCGCTGCCGGTGTCTATTTGTGATTTTCAAAATTAAATCGAAAAAAAAAGATTTAAACTTTGAGATAAAACTAGGAGACACGGCGCACAACACAAATAGAAAACAAACGGTTTCTACATTAATACGGGAAATACAGGAATGGATTCAGAGAACACGATAAGACTATGCACTCGACGTTATTCTGTTCATTTCTCATCAACACCAACTTGAACACTGAGGATTCAGTAAACATATGAATCGTAAAAAAGATAGTCTGTGAAGTTGACTACATCGACTACAACACCGGCTGTGTTGTAGTTTGTTGTATGGGAGGAGTACAGAGTAGGGTTGATGATGATTCTCTCAACTTCCATACATTTTCTAGTCCTGGTTATGCTTAATTTATTATAAAGTTTTGAGTACACGCATCAAGTTGATTATCTTGTACCAAATTATTTGAGCTTCATAACATTAAAGATATGTTAGAAAGAGTTTGGTATAACTTTCAGTTTCAGTCTCAGTTTTCCCAAAATCGTGTGTGTACTGTCATATGAATTAGACACGAGTAAAAAATTGTGAGTATTCCTAATGTTTACATTACAGTGCATACATTGAATTGATATAAAAATCAATAATATCCACACTATAAGCTAAATCTCATGCAGAAATTGACATGGTATAATAACATTGAAGTACTAATTTTGATAACATTATTGAATACATATTCTCACTATCCAGTTTAGATGACTGAAGCAAAGTTTACTGTGAGAGAAGAAGAGTCAAGTTTTAAGATAAATAAGTGCTTTAATAGAATATTTCTACAATCTGCTACAGCATGATATGCATATGCCAAATTTGAAATTACTTATACTGATTGAAAAATTTCTTCATGTCAGAGCATGCCGCTGCACAAACCATATTATAATTAAAAATAACTCAAGTCTTGTGTGTATGTACATACAAAGAATAATAAAATATGCATCATCAAGTGTGAAATCCAAAGCTTTAAAAAAGGGAAGAACCATTCAGTCAGCGTACACGCATTGCAATAATATAATATCTGAAGAGAATATAATAGTAGTATATGTATTATATAAAGTAATACATGACTTACCTTTAATTTAAAGGTAAGTAATTGATTGGATAGTACTAGTACATATCAGACTTAATTTAAACATAAGATGGTACATGTCAGTAACAGTATATGTATTATAATATATGGGGAATGGGTGATACTAACTACATGTGTAAATAATGAAATCTATTATTCGATATTACCAAATTCCTTCAAATGATATAAATGTTTTCAAAAAAATCCAACTTGATTCTTGATGAATTTTTGTCATCATCAAGAACAGATTATTTTCCTACACAAAACTTTACAAGATGGGCATGATCATGGGGTCATCAATAGCCATAAACGTGAACACATGTTCAAAATAATTCTATGCACAAAATTTCCGTCAGCCTAATACGCGTGATAATAACACGTACAACTGTGAATCGCTGTGAATAATGTATAACCTTCAGATCAAAAACAATGTTGTAATAAAGGAAAAAAGATCAATATACAGGAAACATAAGTCAAACAAGAAGAGTTGTATCATATTATACTTACATGTAGGCTACATTATCCTAAGACTGTTAATGGTGTATTAAAAAACATGGCTATTAAAACATCTCTGCATATCTATGTAAGTACACTTCTATGCCTATGCACGTTAAGTATACTGATCTTCAACAGCTTTCTCTTTACTATGTAAAATTCATGTCTCAGCAAATATGGACAAGATGAAAGAATTGAAAATTGCAATCACATAATTGCATGCATATATGCATAATATACTTTATATGAGATTATATGAACAGAATTCAGACTATCGTGATCAAGAATTTCAAGGAAGAGCATAGTGTCCATTTATATGATGAGAGCACCACAGCAGGTAAAGAAGAGGAGGCGGTGTGATGACGAAACTAAGTGAACTGACGAAAAATATCATGACAGTGAGAAGAGGAAAAAGAAGACTACGATGTGGTCCATCTTCCTATATTCCTATAAAATATTATACAAAAGGAAAGAAGGCAAAGGAGCAAAATGACAAGGGCGACCAACAAGATTTCCAATAATGTAATATGTACACACATAGATTGTGACTGTAAATCTTATCTATACTATATACATGTACAACTGACTCGTATTTTTGTACATCCAACATCAACTTGGACGAATGTGTGACTTCACATAAACAGTTGCCGAAAGTGCTATACTAGCAGAGAGGAGTTTATGGAATATAAAGAGAGATCATGGGTGGACATAATGTAGTGTTTAAGCCTCTACGAATTTTCAACATGTACATAAGCACCCAGCCTGTATTATGTAGGAATTCACTTGGACGAAAAATCATGTCATGAATTCAACATGACAATCCCTCCCTTCTACCTACGTAAAAACAACCTCTCTAGAATTTTAGGAACTATTTACATGGGAAATGTTCACGACTCTGAAGAAAAATGTAAAGTTATAACTGTACATTAAATATGATTTCTACAAATCAGAGGCACTGAACAAACATTGAAACATAAATTATAGTCCAATCGACCGATCATAAAATAACTTTTTCATTTTACATACCAAAATAATGTCTACTTCTTTGTACACATAATATCTATATGCACTTCATTTCACTAATGATGACAGATGAAAAACACATGGAAAATAGACAGCTGAAATAACGTCTTTTTGACAATCTAACATATTTTTAACTGAGAACCATAACATGCCATGACATACAGAGCAATTCAACAACCATAATTTTGTATCAAAAGAGATCACAACAGACTACGATAAAATAATTGATAGTTGGTCCTCATGAGATCCTTTTTGTATCAATCCATAACTAATGTCTGTTACGTCTATAAATTTTAAAACTTGATTTGAAAGGATAATGAAAGAAATATATGCTACAAAAAAAATATTTGACCTGGAATGACTCCAAAGATGTATAGAAAAACCAAAAACTTACTCCAATCACGGAGTTTTGATTTTCCAAAAACGGAATATATTCAACAGGTATCTTGTCACTCGAAATCAGAAATAAACAGTCACTATTGCAGCTTACATGTTTTGCTATCCCAAGATCGTAGCGTCACAAGAAATTCGAGTACAGGTAGAAATAAAAAAATAAAGAAAACTAATATAAAATGTAAAATAAAATGAAATCACAGTTAAAAATCCAGCAAACTGAAATTTTTCTTTGACGAAAAATTACATCTTAAAAAGAGAGACTAAAAGCAGACAATAATTCATCCTTGATTTGGGCCCACATTCAAATTGCTCACGTGTTTTCGTTTCGTGTTTGGATTGTGTTTTTTTTGTAAAAGTTTATTTTTATTATATTTAACGGAACAGTTAAAATGTCATCATCAGAAGAGGATCAAAAACCCAATGTGGCCAGTGTCATGAAGATGGAAGATTATAATGATGCCATCCGGAAGGCCAACAAAATCACCACTAAGTATAAGAAGAGAGAGTTGGTGCAAAAGGCGATTCGGATAAAGAAAAAGGTACGTATGCCACACATCATTCATCATTTGATTCAAAAATGATGACTTGATTCTTAATTAATATTTCTATCAATACTAGCTAAAAAAGAAGGAGCGTGATGATCGCCGGAAGGAAGCAGAAGCACTTGGAGAAGATGCTCCTCCAAAAGAGATACCCAAGACACTGGAGTCACTTCGAGAGAAAGATGAGACAACTATGCAAGATGATGACTCTGAAGTTGAACAAGACATTGATATGGATGAATTTGAAGGATATTTTAATCAATCCTATGAACCCAAGGTTGTTCTCACATCATCCGACAATCCATCAGTGGTAACTTTTCTTGGCAATCTTGTTTAAATCGAACAACAATAAATTCGTAATTGATAACAATTTCTGGTGATATTTTATATTTCCTTGTGTTTAATAATATATTTTTTCTGTTTAGAAAACTCGACTATTTTTGAAGGAGCTCTCGAGGTAAAAATTTCTAGAGTATTGTTTAATTTCTTTCATACGTTTTGTTGCATGTTATTACGAAAAACTTTAGTAAGTAACAAGTCCTTTTTTTTGTTTTCGTCAAGAATCATCCCAAATTCTCAAGCATTTCACAGGAGACAGGCAAAAGTTCAGCAAATTATTTCTCAGTCCCTCGAGAAGGGTGCCACAGACATTGTAATTGTCAATGAGCACAATAAACAACCATGTAAGTCAAGTGAATTCGTACAAAGTATTTCCTGTCGCCCCATATTTCCAAAAATTATTTAATTTACTTTTTGGCTCTTGTTTTGTGTAGGTAGTCTTTTAATATCTCACTTACCACACGGACCTACAGCATTCTTCCGTCTTAGTAATGTGAAACTCACTAAGCATATTAAAGTGAGTTTTAGTTTTAAATCTAAACACTTTGTTTACATTTTATTCAATAGTACATGTCATTAATGACAAATGAACTCTTAATTGTATTCTTAATCGTTTATATCTGATAGCGTGACTGGAAGGAAATGACAAGTCATCGACCAGAAGTCATTTTAAATAATTTCAATACGCGTCTCGGTATGTAGCACATAATACATGTTACAATTGGTAAAGTATGAAATCATCATATTACATTTGTAATTTTGTCTTTTGGCAGGTGTATCTATTAGTCGCATGTTGGCTTCTTTATTCCATTATGATCCACAATTTAAGGGACGACGTGTTGCTACATTTCATAACCAAAGAGACTACATTTTCTTTCGTCATCATCGGTATTATTACTTTGTTGTACTAATAAAATAAATTCTCCATTGACATTATAATATTTTTACAAAACTATTAAAACCTTATGAACCACAGCTCGCGTTCATTCAAGCAATTATTGTCCCCTATTTGTATTGTATTTACAGTGTACTGTACTTTAATCATTGATTTTACAAAAGACTATTTTAACTACATGGGAATTATATTATTGTACAAATAGGTATGAATTTAAGAAGGAGGGCAAGAAAGCTGCTTTGAGAGAACTTGGACCACGGTTTACTCTGAAACTGAAATCATTGCAAAAGGGAACCTTTGCCTCAAAAACTGGAGAATACGAGTGGATAGTCACGAATAAACGACATCAAATGGAAACAAGCCGTCGCCGATTTTTTTTATGAATAAAATTTTCTTAATAATATTTTGATGTTACAGTAAATGATTTAAAAACGAAAGGGCAAAAGTTATAAATCTTTTTTTTGTCATGAATTTAAAAAACTGAATAAAATGATTCTATGTAGTTACTACTCGGAGGTCAAAAATGAAAAATGATCAGAAACATTTTACTTTTTGCATGTCATTGATTAATAAAATTCATGCAGTACTATATGATACGGTCCGTATCTAGTATCTAGAATATTATTGAATGTACTTAAGTACGACCTCGACGAAGTTCATGACATTAGTATTGAAAATGGACATTTGTAGATCACCTTGCTTTGCCGATTATTTTAAATTCTAGAAAATTGTTTTTTTTTTCATTATTTTTTCAAAAAAGGGAAAATTATAGAAAAATGAAGCGAATAGCTCATGTGGCAAAAATCTCAGCAGATCCATTTGATTTAACAGTTAGAGAAGAGACTGCTGGAAAGGTCAATTCCAGTAATTCTACTGAGCCTAAAAAGAAGAAAAAGTCTGTACGAAGAAAAGGGTTTATAAATGACAGTGAGGTCAGTGCTTACTAGCTAGTACGTAAAAAACCACTTAATCAAGTCATTCAAAAAATAACTTGTTGCATTTAATTTTCAGGACGAAGATGTATTCCATTCGAAACCCAAGGTATTGGTATCCGGTTCAGTTACAAACACTACAATCTTGAAACAGAAGGAGCTAACTGATGATTTAGTTGATGAAGAACCATCAAAAAAAGATGAACAAGTGAATAAATATAAGGGACGACTACGAGAAGGAAACAAAATTGGCTGTCTCAATGAACAATCCATTTTTAACAAACTTTTTGCATCATATGCGAAGGAAGATGCCAAAATATATGTCAAAGCAGGAACAAGTAAATTCACCAAGAACAAAGCAGCAGAAAAAGCTGACGAAATAAAAAGACTTGACTTGTTTGAGGATCAATTAAATGAAAATAATGAACCACCTCTAACTTTATTGCGACCAAGGTGAGAAATAATATAATTTATCATTATTGTGCAGAGGAGGGACGTCATTGTGGCATACATGTCCCTTAACAAATAAAGCAGTTTCTAATAACCTACATAATTTTTTCAGTGGGCGAAATGTAGATTGGGATAAGTTCATTTCAGTTGAAAATCCAGACATTCTTAAAAATCTCTCAGTTATTTCTCCTGTGGAAGTATTTCGAGGCGTAAGTATATTCTAAAAAAAGATATAAACGAAATTAGTCGTATTATGACTAACCTTTTTTTTATTCATTGTATAGGTTACATGTAATAGTCATATGTAATATTAACGTGTATAATATTTATTTCATAAGGCACCCTTAGCAAATGTTTGGAAGGAAATGGCCATTCTCGGACTCTATATAGAACTTCGAAATCCATTTGCAAGAGGTACTGAAGATGTCTATTGGATTGGCTCAATCATTCATTTTGCAGGTGAGACATTATTAGAAAAACCGTTTCCATAAATACAAACCAAATACTACTTTAACTCTTCTTCTTAGTGTTTCTGCTCTGATAATCCTTCATCATATTTTCTTCATTAGTTAAAATGTTGCAGTGTATTTCTTATTTGTAACAGGATATCGAGCCCTTGTCAAGTTCGAAAGTTTCAGTGACACTGAAAAACAGAAAAATCATGTCACTTGGATTAGTTTTTGTAGTAGTGTTGCTAAGCCCGTCGGCTGGTGTTTTGAAAATGAAAAGACGCTTGATCCTGGACCGAGTAAGCAATTGTGAAATAATTTCACTGAAATTTATGTCTAATTACTTCACTGCCTACAATGTTTTATGTATTAATCTTTGTATTCAGGAGTATTATTACTGATTTTGTTTTTTGTTGTTTTTTGTCAGTTGTTCTATTGGACACAGAAATTCTTCAAGAGAAGTTGAAATCTTTTTATGAAAATCCGCCGGCCACAATAAACTCCAACCATCTATGGACATTAAAAAAAGAAGTGTTGGCAATGAAAACTTTTGATCATTCTGTACCCATTGAATGTGTCGACATGAAAAATTTTGATGAATTTCGTCTGGCACGAATTTCTACAATAATAGGGGACCGATTTTATGTACAATTCTACAATGATGAAGGTTTCCTGGACACAGAAGGGACAGGGTTTTGGTTCAGCTACAGGTCCGAATACGTTCATCCATTTGGATGGAGTCAAAGTGTAGGCGTTCAAATTAATGGAAATCCCAGAGATCTTCGATGTAATCCACCAACAAATTGCTTCCCATCTTGGCCAGATAGCATCGAAATTGAAAAGGGAATGAGACTTGAAGTCAGACATCCAATCCGTCCAAATGTAATTGTTGGGGCCATTATCCAAAATGTACTCAATCACGGGTACTTTATTGTACAGACAAGAGAAATGGAAAGAGTGCTTGAAACAAAGGTTAACAGAGTGGTGAAGAAGGTGAAGGTTCCCACTCGAGTGCGATTCGTTTTTCATGTCACAAGTCCCTTCATCTTCGAACAAGGATTTGGGGCCAAGCACGGTATTCCGGTTGACTATATCGAAGATGAGACGTATCGAGGACCAAGACCTCCTTTAAGATTGAATCTACTGCCACCGGTAAGTTATTGTACATGTAATTAGAATTTACTCAGTATACTTAAAAGGTTAAAATTATTAGGGTACTTTAAGCTATAGATTTTTAATGAATTAACAACATTCATGATGAATTACTTATTTTAAATACCTGTTCAATTTTTTTTAGCAACCACCACATTCCTTTTCGGTTGGAGAGAAGTTCGAAGCAATTGATAGATACACACAATATGCTCAACCAGCGACGATCAAAAAAATTGCTGACCACATGCTGTATATTTATTTTGATCATTGGAATTCAGAAAACGAGTCAAATTATTCGTGGGTTGATACTCAAATTTCTGAATGTTATCCTTTGGGATATTCAGAGATGATTGGGTTAGACTTTCAAGTCACTGTCTGACTATCAGTCAAACAGTGACTTCAAAGATTTTTGAGTCTGAGTTTTCACTGCACATAGATTTATTAGGAATTTTCCCACAATTTTTTCGGATTATATAAATGTCTTTACGAGTAGTCTTTTGTTGAGTACATTTTATGTACCGTTTTTAAATGTATTACAATGATGGTATGTACTTAATGACTGTTCAGTTTTAGACTTTTTGATATATATGCAATGCACTTTTGGCATTAGATTAGCTCTTTTAACAAAAATTATATGTATAAGTTTTGGTTATGCTACTTTTGCGCTAGTCACGATTTACATGAATGAATTGTAATTTCTCCTTAAATAGTCAAAGGAAATTTTAAATTTCTTAAATAAACTACTAACAGTTACTTGCTTAGTAAATGCCATAATTTATGTTTCTCAATGATCATTGGCATTACTTCAATGGACATATTTTGTACTTTGTACTGGCGCAAAGATCATACATTGAAGTTCAATGATTGAGCATTAAATTAAAATTTTAAGTATTTTTGAAGAGCTTTTAATGTCTGTATAATTACTGACATACCGTAAGTATACCTTTGCACATAAAATTTAAGAAATCGAAACACAATGACAAGTAAGTTTCCTATATTTCCATTTACATAGTATGCAGTGTACATTAACTTGTGATCCAATAATTCAAATATAATTACTTCTAATATTTAAGGTTTTAGACTCGCTCTAGTTCAGATGGTCGTCTCGGCCAATAAAAAGGAGAATTTATGGAGTGCTTTCAAGAAAATAAAAGAAGCAGCACAACAAGGAGCACAAATTGTGGCTTTGCCAGAGTGTTTTAATTCACCTTACGGAATAAGTTGGTCAATATTATCATACAAATATTATGTTAATATTTTTTATTTATTTATGGACGAAATAATTCCGTTTATTTAGTATAGAAAAAGTTATTTATAAGTACTTCAATAAGTCCTTTTTAATTCTTTTTTGGCAGGTTATTTTGCTGAGTATGCTGAGCCGATTCCGTCTGGAGAAACAAGTTTATGCCTCTCTAAATGGGCTAAAGAGCTTAAGAGTAATAATTTATCCGGTCTCATAAACTCAATGAACATTTTTACTCAACGCAAGACAAATCGAGATTTTTGTGAATGTTTAAATGTATGACTATTTAGTTTACCTTGTTGGAGGGTCAATACCTGAAATGGGAGAGGATCGTACATTTTACAACACGTCAACCATTTGGAGTCCGAATGGAGAACTCTTGGGCAAACACCAAAAAGTATGTTTCTGCTTACTTTTGTTGATAAATATTTGCAAACTATTTTTATACATGGACAATATTATAGTGTTTACGTATTTAACATTTATATAGCTTAGCTACTAATTACCGTACAGATGTCATATTATGAATATACTTACGTATTGAACTTTGTTTTAGGTACATCTGTTTGATATTGATATTCCAGGCAAAATTACTTTTCAAGAATCAAAAGTTTTGTCCAGGGGTAATCAACTAACTACATTTGATACAGAGTTTTGTAAAATTGGTGTAGGAATTTGCTATGATTTAAGGTATCCAAAGTATACCATGTAGTAACAAATTAATAATTTTTTGAGTCTGCTTGATTCAGATGCATAATTTTTTACTGTATGGTTTTTTTAAAGATTTGCTGAGATGGCTCAATTGTATAGAGAAAAGAATTGTAAATTGATTATTTATCCTGGTGCTTTTAATATGACGACCGGTCCTGCTCACTGGCAACTTCTTCAACGAGCTAGAGCCGTAGACAACCAGGTATGCATATTGTATGTCTTTGTATGAAAAATCAAAGTCAGGTCATTTGTTGAAAATTAAATAATTTCTTTAATTTTTTTTGATCGATATGTGATGAAATTATAGTTATACATAGCATCTGTGTCGCCGGCTCGAGTGGAGGATTCCTCCTACATTGCTTGGGGTCATTCACTTGTCGTTAATCCATGGGGTGACGTTATGGTAGAGGCAGATGCAGATGAGACTGTCGTCTATGCTGATATTGGTGGGTCAATTTATTTATATGAAAATTACAAACTTTTCTTTTATTCCTACATTTAGCTAGAATTTGTTATGTTATGTGTAATGCAATAAATTTATTTTTCTTGAATAGATTTAAAGAGGCTTGAAGAAGTGAGGGGCCAAATTCCATTGACAATTCAACGTCGTCATGATCTATACAAAGTCAAGGAAATTAATTCGACAGATTGACACCATTGCCTTACAACTAAAATCGAAAGTGCAAGTTCATGTTCATTATATTTTATTTTTTCTTTCCTTACGTTTCTTTAATTTACATATATCTGTTCAAATTACAGTGTAGTGTTAGTACACATTTCATTCCTATTGTTGCAACAACCATTCTAATCGCAGTCAAAGAACAATAAATTAATAATATATTTTTTGTCAAACATAAAATCTCAAACAAATGTTATAAAACAAATAGTTCAAAGTAATAGTCAATGTAGATTTGATTGTGATAGACTTCTCAGTACATTTGATATACATTTACATATTTACAATAACTTTGTTTTAATCTTCGAGACATCTGTAGTGACAAGGATCTTTGTAAATTGCAGCGTCTTTAATCATATTGACCGAATCAGCCCATGACGTTGGGGTGAATTTCTCCAAAAGTCTATGACAAAGGGGGACAATTAGACAAAGTAAATAAATTTAATTCAGACCATTATAATTATTATATATTCGTGAACTTACACAATGAGAACTTCCTTCCCTTTGACATTACGAAGGTATGTTCCAGCTCCACAAGCTGCCTTCTTTAGACATTCTCGTCGACCCAAAATTGCCCCAACCGTTGCTCTCACTTCATCAGTGTAGAGGGAATTTTCTGTATTGAGAGAATTGTCCGAATCATCTTCATACATTCTACTCTTTCTCTTTTGTCGTTGTAATCCAAGAATTTGCAATACACGGTTCAATAGATTCCTCACTTTGGCTGTCATAAAGAAAATTTACTTATCAAGCATAATGGTCAATAAGTACTAGTCCTCATTATTTATGGTTTTTATTCAATAGTATTGCAATTAATCATTGGTCTATGAAAACTCATGAGGACTATAAGGAAAATGACATACTCAGATATGTTGGCTTCGGTTTTGCGTCCACGGTAGTCTCGTCTCCCAATATTTCTTCATCCACCACCACGGGATTTTTATTCACAGAATCAACTTGTGATGTCTCTTTATCATTCTCCTTTTGATTTTCTTTTTCTTTATCAGCGTTCGTAACATTTCCAGACTCACCTTGAGAAATGACTGCCGTTTCATTTGTGGCAAGGTCAGAGCGAATTTTGGCTGGGTCACGATTTTTCTTTTTGGGAATAAATTCACGATCTTTGGATGCGGCCAAACTGTCACTCACACAACAAATCACCATCACCACCACCAATAACCAATGAACCCTCTGCATTTTAAATTCAGGTTTTAAATTGAATTAAAATTTAATTAATCTCCTCTTTTCTGTAGATTTAAATTAATGAATGTGATGGAGAGGAGATGTATATGCGGATGCTGCTCCTCCAGTTGAATTTTCAATTGTAACCCAGGATTTGACCCATGCCTAGTTTTAAAGTGCTCACCTGTAAATTTTTAGGCATAGCTATATATAAGATATCATGTCCATCGTAGTTTACATGTGTGTTATGGTCTCCTACTACTTTCTGTGTAAGACGTTTATAGATTCTATGAAAAGTGCTCAAGTGCTAACGGGATCTCTCATGACAATTTCCGCATATATCTGGATTGAAAAACTGGAGAATTGTGCAGGTTCAGGTGTGTAGTTCCGCTCTACTTTTTTTAGTACATATGTACATGTTAATATATAATGGCCTGCATTTAGCATTGACAGCCTCAACCTGTTCTTCCTAGTAGTGAAAGGGATATTATTATTAATGTCCCGCAATGGAACACTCAGTTCATATAATATATTATATACTACTACAACTACACTATTACTTTTACTTTGTTTAGACAATTTAAATACATTACGGACCGTCAATTTCCTTGGCTAACGATCCCTGAACGGTAGCAATTCTGTACAGTTTCATTTTCTTGGTCGTCATTATCATTATCTTAATAATAAATCTAGCCCTCTCTGTACCTAACAAGTACATAAAATAGTTTAAATGCAATGAGTTTATGATGAAGTACAATAAATAAGACTGACAATTTTAAATTTTACTACTTTGTTGGTAAATATATATTGTATCATTTATTTAATATTAGTAATGGTTAAAATTCAAACAAAGGAGAATTTAAAGTGACTTTATTTTATTCTATCGAGATGACTAGTTTAAAGTTCATTGAGTATTTTGACTATGATATAATTTGTTCTATTTGACCATTTAAAGTACTTCTATTTTATATACTACTATACGTTCACATTCCTTTTCCCCGACTTCCCATTATAAAAAATATACACTACAAAAGTAAATATAATCGTAGAAAAAAATTAATTATTAAAAGTTTTTATGAATAAAATTATCAAATTCTGGTGCAGGGGTTGATGGTTGTTGGGGTGGAACTTGGGTGGTCAGAATGACTGGGGGTGGAGGAGTTGCAGTTATTTTTGGGTCGGTAGAATTTGGATTGCAAATGTAGACTTCACAATTTTGTCCATACATGACGGACACACGGAAAATATCGTAAAGTAAACCCCATTCTGGCGGCACGTAGCGAGCAAGCAACCTACACATGGAATTTATTCATAATTAATCTAAAGTCTCTTATTGTTCATAAACCGAATGAGTTGGGCTGAATCCATGTCAAGTATATAAATCTAACATTTGATTTGTGTCAATGACTTACATGAATATGGCGTCTCTGCCAGGGAGATCATGGAAATAATTGCCCATGATGCAAATACTTTTCTTGACACAGTCTGGTTGTCCAATGATAGTCCCATATATGTTGGCCACAGTTTGTCTCACGGCTGGATCAGAGATGCCCAATCGGTCCAATGATGCGGATGCTAATGAGGGCATGGATGGAAATAGCTCCTGTAGTACCCCACTTGACTCATTCTGCTTCCCTCCTCCATTTAACAATGGCGACCCAGTTGACTGAGCTGATGCTGAAAATTAAGCACAATCATGGGGACATGTCATAATTGTCATTTAATTTAATACTACAACAAAATAATTTCACTTTTAAATATTTGTCATTGTGTAAGTGCTTACCTTGGAATAGAATAATAATGAGGATGTAGAAAGCCGCAAAGATAGAGAAGAGAAGAAAGTCCTTCATTTTTGTTCCTATAAATATCAATCCACAACTAAACTTTTCAGAAATTTCCTTCTCTGACGTTAATATTTGTGCAAGCTTTTAGACTAAAAAGACTATTGAAAAGTCAAACTATAAATTTGCTCTAGTAGAGTGAACTTGAAATGGCAACAGCCAGGAAGGGACTAACCAGAAATTCTCTATCGCAGATATTTGAGATACAACTTGTTTGTTTAAATTTGCATTTGTGATTCTTCCTCCACTGATGAGTATTCTGCATATGATTAAGAGTACAAAATGATATGGCACTGCAAGCTTCTTCTTGTCTATTTAAATTAAGGTACACACTGTGTACTACACAGCAAAAGCCTTTGAAGTAAACTAAATGCAAAAAATGAGCATGTATGCATATGCAAGCCACCTTATTATTGTATTAGAAAATTGTAGACAACATGGACCTTGTCTGATTAAATTATGAAAAAACAAAATGTAGAATAGGTAATTTATTTACATTTAAATGGTAAACCTACATCGTTTCTCAGTGTAATTAACATGTAAAAAAAAGTTACTATAAGAGCACGGTAGAGCGTTATATACAGAGTATAGCCATATCAGTCATATCAGATATAAGTAGATGTTTACTTAAAACTTGTGTAAATGTAAATTTATTTTCTTTTTCTATCATTTTTACTGTTCCAAAATTCTAGGGCGGCTATAAGAATGTTTAAAGTTTGATCGAGAAATTGTGTGTCAATTTTCCAATCATTGAGAGATCGTCTAGTTCCAGGAAGATAGGCAATACCAAAGACCCACATAAAGTACCCCTGAGCAATCATCATGAACATCATGAAGATTATACCAAAGAAAATATTGACGAGACGACCTGGCTGGAAATCTGTTCCAATCAAATTGATATCAAGTCCAGCTTTCGTTGCTGGAGTTGTTGCTGGAGCTGCGGTTGTGGTTGTGGTTGACTCTCCTCCTGTGCTGGTTTCGTCTTTGTGTTCCTTCTCCGCAGATGACGTTTCTTCGTGAGATTTTTTTTCATCTTTCGTTGCATTCTCTTTACTTCCCTTTCCCTTTTCATTGTCCTTTTGACTGCCTTTTTCTTCCTTGCTCTCTTTTAATTTCCCTTTGTCCTCCTCCAACATCTCATCTGACTCCTCCTCTTCATCAGATGATTTTTCTTCCGACTCTTGACCCTCGAGCTTAACAAAAGGATAGGGATGATCAGTATCTTGGCGAGAATTTTTTCCATGTGTAAAATTTTGTGGTCTTATCAAAAATGATGAATTTATCTTAGAGGGCTCATGAATAAAAGTGGGACTGGCTTGATATGGAAGTGGTAGTGGTAATGACCCTCCAGGATGTTTGTGTTCCTCCTTGTCTTTGACCCCAGGTCTCTCTAATGATTCTATTCCTGGCTCATAATGCTTGCCTATCATTGCCATGGCTTGACCTTCAGGATGACCAACTACACCTTGACCTTGCCCTTTTGTCACAATGGAGAGATGGCACAGAAGGACACTGTGAACCATCAAGTTAATTTTGACTCTGAACCACATTTTTGACAGATAAAATGGAGATGAAAAATTAGTTATTTCTTTTCAATGTACGAAATAAATGGGGACGAAGAAGTTGTAGCGATGAATGAAAGGAGAAAGACTTGTCTTTTTAACTAAATGTTGCCTTTATATAAAGTTGATGCTTACAGTCAGAACTAATGAAGTCTAATTAGATTCGAATTAATATCTTCAAACAAAATTGTCCTTGTTCATTAGTCCTTAAACTTGACGAGAACGGGACTTTAGAAAAGTGAAACTAAAATGAGCATGGAACCGTTACAAATATACCGAGTATATAAGTAATTGCCATTAAAATAAATTGAAATCATCTCTCAATTTGACCTTTAGACGGTAAAGCCAGAAATAAACTATTTTTAAATGTTTTATTGAACAGTAACAAATAACAAGAAAAATAAATTAAGTAAACAAGTTTTATTTATTCGCATTCATAATGACAAGGGTCTTTGTAGATGGCTGCCTCCTTGACCATGCTCACGGACTCTGCCCAAGAATTTGGTGTCAACTTCTCCAAAAGTCTTCAAAATGCAAAAATGTGAAATTTATTATATTGACAGTCCATTGTGTGTTGTAATGATAAAAAATGAATATTTAGGGTTGAAACTTACACAATGAGAACTTCCTTCCCTTTGACATTACGAAGGTAAGCTCCTGCTCCACAAGCTGCCTTCTTTAGACATTCTCGTCGACCCAAAATTGCCCCAACCGTTGCTCTCACTTCATCAGTGTACGGGGAATTTTCCATCATTAGTGAATTGTCAGAATCCCCATTGTCCAACATTCTACTCTTCCTCTTCTGCCCTTGTAAGCCAAGAAGCTGCATCATCTTTCTAATTATATTCTTGACCCTCGCTACAAGTTTTTTTAAATGTAAAAACACACAAGTTAAAACTGAAATTAAGTATTAAAAATAAATTTTAGCTTACTACTAAAGAGGGATGTGGAAGTGGGTGGTTTCGGTTTGGCTTCACCTCCATCAAATTTGTCATCATCCACAGTGAGAACTGGAGCTGGGGGTTTTTCTTTGTCTGATTGATTCTCAACTATGACTTCATCTTGTACAACTGGGATCTCCTTCTCACCTTCTGCATCTTTGTCTTTCTCCTCTTCTTTTGTCTTGTCTACCACCGTCTCCCCTTCAGAGGGAGGTATGACTGCCGTTTCATTTGTGGCAAGGTCAGAGCGAATTTTGGCTGGGTCACGATTTTTCTTTTTGGGAATAAATTC
>JAQIVZ010001312.1:0-35935 GCA_034700945.1 Arrhopalites spinosus
CTTTTAACACGTCGAAACTAGGGGAAAATTGCTCCATAAGAGACAATGGGAACTAAGTCTGCCTCTCACTGTATATGTACATACAGATATGAGATAGGAGAAAAAATGTAGAGAAGAAAGATTTCTCCAGATTCAACTTTTTATTCTATTGTCAATGTCATTTTTATTTCAAATGACTCTCTCAGTATATTCTCAAGTACAAGACATTTTTTTCTTTAGTGAGTTGTACTGTCTTCCCATTTTCCATCACCTTGGAATGAATGCAAATGATGGATCAGCTAGTGAAATTGCATCTATACTTTCTCCTCTATGTCGTCTTACAGAGAGGAGTACAGATACTTATTATAATGATAAGATTCCAGATCTTCACGCTCCACTTTCCCTTTAATACTTTACACAGAAGAAGACTTGAGAAAAAATGAATTTAATTTTTTTTTAGTTTGACCATCACTGAAAATATGGATCACTGGACCCTTCATGTCACTAAAAAATGTCTCGTCTTTGTCACTTTCTCTTTGCCTAATTCCTGCACATTTTTTGAATATAGCTCCACGTCACACGTGATTCGATCACGGTGATTGAGTGCCGCAATTTTTCAAAGGAGGATTTCGAGTTTTCAGAATTTTGATCGATTTTGACTGCTAGAATTTCATGTAAGTCTATTTTAAAGTAAATTTTATTATTATTACTATGCAAACTCATTTTGTGTACTGGGATTTACCCAAGAATTCAATTGGTACCGTAAATAACGATTATGAGAAAGTATAGGGATCGTGGTTACAAAAAAATTAATATTCAATTTATTTTGATTCCTCTGTCTGGTTTTAAGGAAAATGTCTCTCCAGTTTTTTCACAACCTGGGGAAAATAACTAGAGCATCATTAAGTCATGCTCGATTAGCTAATCCCAGCTTTTATAACAGTTCACTACGTAAAAACCCAGTAAGTCTAAGCGGAACTCAACAGATTGCTTTAATTTCAACATCAAAGAAAAATGGTGAAACTATAACTACGGATATAGTACCTTCTCAACAATCTAAAGAACTTGAAAAACTTCAACCAGATGAAGAGAAACCTCCCAAAAAGGCAAGAGTTACAAACAAGTATATTTGTTTAAATGACTGTATTTTATCAAAAGACTATTTGGTACTCAATTCTTGTAAATAATGTAAAGTCGTTCAAGATTTCTCTCCTTCAGAGTAATTGATGAAAAAGTTTGTTTTCTATTTTACAGAAATTTTGGACATCTCAGGGATTCAGTATGGAATCAGAAGAGGATGATTTGAATAATAGAAACCATATTATGTTTTTCTCGTGCACAATTGGAATAGTTGGATTCACATTTCTCTTTATGTATATGCCAGACATGCATCTTGAAGATTGGAGTCAAAGGGAAGCGTACATTGAACTTGCTAGAAGAGAAGCACTTGGCCTTCCTCTAATTGACCGCGACCTAATTCCTGCTGAAGAAGTTCATCTTCCAACGGATGAAGAGTTGGGAGCTTTTGAGTTAGTTATATAGATCAGTCAAGAGAAACATTTTTTTTGTTCACTACTGTCTCTTGCGTTGACAATGACCTGGTCGTAGAGGTTGTCCATAATTTCAACAAACCAATACATTATAAATATTATACACATGATACGATAATATGTAGAAACATCATTCAAAAATACAAAGTGATCATACTCTCATAATCAGTGACTTATTTTATTATCCAGTGTTATTTTTGGATCCTCACGAAGTTTCAAACTTCGTCTTGAAATTTTGGATAGTCAAGTAACTTTTTTTGTGTAGAGAGTACTATTATTTCCTCTTCGGTTAAATGGTATAATACACATGTAAAAATTCATAACTTCAATGTTTGCAGAAAACTGTTGTAAATTGTAGATTTATTGTAAAAATAAATTGCTTGGTCGTTCGTATACAAGCCCTAATTGAATTTTCAAACAAAACAAACCCTCAAAAATTCATTTTATTATTTATTTATTATGCAAACAATAAATGCCAATGAGAAGTGCATAAATTAAAAATGTTATACCATTTTATTATTTATGGACAATAAAATTTACAAGATTATTGGACGGGAACTGACGATGAGATTAAACTTATCTAGCTGCGTCCATTAACCATTCTGAGACTTTTCCGTAGTCGCCAAAATCATCCAAAGAGTAAACCAAGAAATCCAAATACCACTTTATTATAGAGGAAAAGCAATATAACATTAACGTAATAACCACTGAATAATTATACATGTGCCAGATATTACTCAAGGTGCAGCAGTAGTACGACGGATAGAACACTGAAATTTCCTAAACCTTGTCCCCAAGCTGGCCAAATTACATATCGTACCTCCAATACGGTCACGAATTCATTTAGCCAGTCAGGAAGTAGATCTAGAGAAATTTTGAGGCACTATCCATCAAATTGTGCAGCTACTACTTGAGTACTATGCGATACATGTTATTTTCTTTTCCTACTTTCACTACAAAATAATGTCACTTTAATGCCTAGCAACACACAAAAGAGAAGACTTCATGATTCCACAATTAAGCAATCATTATGTAGTCCAGAAAAAAACAATCTAGTAATGTAAACTGGTATTATCTACAAATCTAAAATAATTTCATCCTATTTGTTCAGAAGAACAGAAACGTTAAAGAAAATTTCAATTCATACCTCTACAACGATTTCAATTCTTCTATATTATTGTGTTCTATAAACAACAACAAGTTTTAGTCATCAAATTCCATTAGTAGGTAGTTTATAATAATAATGACATTCTAACAAAATAAATTTTAGTATACAATATTTACAATAGCTTTAATACACATTTTAGATCCATTTCAATGCATTCAATTTTCATTACACTAAATAATAACATACAACAAATAAAACGACAATGATGTACATGATATAATAGACATATTATTAATTATTCTAAATATATATTATATATATAATTCCTGCTCATTTATCGTGAGAAAACTTTTCAATATATTTTTTATTTTATATACAATTGTATTTCGAGAGCTCATAAATGTTTTGTTATAACTCTGTGCACCAAACTCTTTTTTTCATAGTTATCATTTCTTTCGTTTGTATATTCTATACAATATATTTATTTATATATATATATGAAATTTCCATATATTTATGAGGTACTTACATACCTTCATCACAAGAAGTAAGCGCCTCATGTTACAGTCACATTTGTCTTGAAAAGATTGATGCGGATAATTGATCTGTGTCATCAATTATCAACAACAATGCCCTCTAAATAGTTTACAATTAGTATATATTTACATTAAATTGACTCTTAAACTCTTCTTCTTCTTCAAAGTTACCACGATGATGATTATCATTTTTTTATATAATTTATGTGACGTACATCATAACAGACTCAATTGATTTATCATTTTTATAATATATAATAAATAGCATTTGATAACATCTTTACGATTTGTACTGAAAAAATATTTTTACATCTCTCAACATTTTAATACCTTGTCGTCTACACGGGGTGTACTCATTACATGTTATGCAGGTACAGTTAACAGACAATATAAATTCATGTTCAATAACATCATCATTTTTCTTTTTTTTTCATCAACAAACAAAACTATACAATATATTTGTAACATCATTTTATTATTTGCGAATCAGTGGCTTATCTAAAATAAGACAAATCAAAACATAAATAGAGTTTATAACTACAAAGTTTTTCCTGCAAAAATATAAATTACGTCAACACTCATTCATTCATACACATTCAATTACTTTTTTCATCGTGTCAATTTCTTAAATCTGTACTTAATGTCTGAGTCTTCAGACTAATTCTATCGCATTGTAATCCACCAAGAGTTACTATTTCTACTACACTTACATTCCAAAATATTCTTACACAACGGAAAAAAAGAGTCAAAACAAAACGTGAAGCAATTACAACTGCAAAATCACTTTACAAATTTTATCAAATTCATGTAAAGAAATTTTAGTCGTAATGACAGTCTTCCAATTTTGTACACAACTAGGCTCTTGATGGCATTGTTGACTACTCATTAAAATGATATTTACATTTACTTTGGTTAATAAATAATATCTTATTAAATATTAACTAACTAGTCAAGATAATTCAGTGTTTAAATTAAACTGAACTGTTAAATGCTCTCTTGAATAATTCTTCCTTTTCTGTTTTGAAAACAAAAATATTGATGACTTACTTTTCAATGAAATACCGCTATAATCTATAAACTCAACAACTACCCATGTGAGACTAATTCTCGAATTACTTTTATAGTTAATATTAATATAAATAATATATAACAGTATAACGTGGTGATGAATGCATCTCAGTTTTATTTGCAATTTCCTTCCATTCAAGTTACTAAGTAGCAGTCCGATCAGTTGATCTACAGAAAAAAAAACAATGAAAATAAGTATAGGCAAGTTTTTGTTGATAAAATTACGAGGCAATCAAATCTTTTATGTAGAATGGGGTTCAAAAAAAATATTGATCATGAACATTGACTTTTGGAGACATTTTTAAACAATATAATATTTATAAATTATTATACCTTAGATCGGTGTATGTATTTTCAAAAGCTGATCAAAATGACCCTTGATCAAAACATGATGGGTTGATGTAATTAATTAGTTCATTGTCGCTCATCTGAATTCAAAAAAAAACAAACATATTGATTAACTTTATCTGTAATGTGCACAATATTTAGTGCTTTGGTTAAAATAAAGAAATCAAATGTCATCTCGTAAGTTTACTTCAAAAAAAATAATTTAGATCTAATAAATCACTGCAATCAAACCTGTGTCAGAGCGTTGGCAATGGGTCCCTGTAATTCACCATTAATGAAAACGCCCCCACCGGAAACGGGTACTTCTGAACCTTGACAAATTTGTCTAGCTTGTTGCTCACTCTTCATTATGGTAGGGCAACCCATATTCATATTTATTGAAGGATTTCGTGCAAGATGTTGAGCTGGGGAACCAAGTGGGACGGTTGTTGAACAAACTGGAGACAACAATGGCATTTGTTGTTGAGTGGTTCGTACAACCATTGAATTCATATCAAGGGCGACACTTGATGAGGTCAACATTTGTGGCTGAACTGATGACATGATTGTGTCTTGAAAGGGAACATTCAATGATGAAAAACTTCCTCCAGTGGAAATATCAGCAATTCTTGTACTTTCATTTGAATAAGATAATTCCATGGGTGACACGACTGATGTCGACATGTTTGGACTCAGTGTGGTAAATGTAGGAGTCGGCTTAATATCCATAGACGTTCCCGTGGACATTAGTACATCAGATTTTACTTCGGTCATTATTGTATCTGTTGTTACTTGACATTGTTGTTGCTGAGCACTTTGTTCTAATAATGACTGAAGTTCATTGACGACAAGTCTCTCCTGTTGAGTGGTTGCAATCATATTACTCTCAAACGTTAAAGGTGCAAGTTGTCCCAATGTCGTTGTGTGCGTCGTCGTAGGAAGATGGTCCATTAGGGTTGGCTCAACTGTCGGCGTCATACTGCAGGATCCATTTGACAAAACTGCTGGGCTACCTAAAACTGTCGTTGAATTCAAATGACAAACTGGTGACATCCCTAAAAAACCATATAAAATAAAATTAGAACAATTTCAACCACAAACAGAAATAAAAAAGAATTGTTTTTTTTTAAAAAAATAATATTTACCCGATGTTGGGGAGACCATTGCTTGCTCCGTTGTGGTTACTGGCATACCTGCAATGGACTGTACTTGAATTTCAACTGGTACCACTTGTTGGCACTCTGAAATAATTGAAAACAATTAATTGTACAAATAAACTAGGTGATAAATTTTTACAAAAAAAACTTCTTATTCAAAATAACCATACAACGATCAAAATTATGTAAGTACACAAACATCGTTTTCCAAAATATAATCAAAACTAACTTACGAGACAATGAATGACCCATGGAGCTTTGAATTAATGTTTGAGAGGGACTGTCAGGAAGAGACGTTGAATTTACATGTCCAACGTGAACTATAGACACCAAAATTTCTATTAGATTTTTCCATTGTAGGACCTCAAAACCCTTTATGATAACGCAATAGGAACGTCATCATCAAATGAACTCATGAGGGTCGGCCTCGGATGACCCAAACTACCCCTGTAAACGATTATGTAAGCATTATCTCTCTCTTCTCCAGTGACACTATACTGGAGGGACAGAGACTTCCTTGAATTCAATAAAATTATCAAAATAATTTGATATATTTTTTTATAAGTTTAAGTTTTATAATAATATATAGTCAACCTAGTTGACTGTATCAAATGAAAAAAAAATGCTTGCATAACCAAGACCATAAAAAATTCATGAGTACGACGCTAACACAATGACCGAGCATTATTAGCCTGTAAAAGAAGTAGATTCTTTCGTTGTGGTAATTCATGTGTTTAATGTGTAGTCTGGGGAATGTGTTCAAGTCAAAAATAGACAACCCAACAATTTTCTAAATTAATTAAACAGTCAGCTTCCTACATATTACTAAATTATATCCCCCCGCCCCTCCTATACCCACCCAGCCCATCTATCTAAATCATTCTCATAATCCTTTGTCAAATTGTTTTACACTAAAGTCATATTACAACTAACTAATAATGGCCAGTAAAAACTGATCAAATTATTTATAAAGTACAAATTTTTTTCATGAATAAATTTTTAAACCGCGCCCAAGTTGTCCAATTAATCCCAAATCCCTTGTGTTTATGTAGTGCGTGTATATTATTGACTTTACTACAATGACTGTAGTACAATCATATTAAAAATTTTCAAAAAAAATAAATAAATTGAAAATGTAATTAAAACTTGAATCAGAAAAAAATTGAAAATGCAATAATAAAATCTGAATCAGAAAAAAAATTGAATCGAGTAAACTGTGCTTGTTTGTGTTGGTTTGTAACTTATTTATAATTGTTTCCAAATGTGTGCCAAACCATACTTTGAAATTTAAAAATTTAATATAAATGATTTTAAAAAATTAGCAATCAAAATTTTTTACGCAAACTCTAATAAAATTAATCTGTGTTAAATAAATATTTCAACAAAAGAGTAAAAGCTACAATATTAGAAAAAAATGGTATTACTATTCAAATAAGATAAAACATGATTTTCATGAAAAAATGAATCAGTAACCATTGCATAAAAAATTTTGATTTACAATGTAATGCTTGTGATGTAGGGCGTATTGTTCTGCCATGTGTCGTAAAGTGTAAAAAACGTATTGTTTTTGAAAGATGCGGAACCTGCTGGCGCAAGTGGCCATGGGGTCGCCAAAGGGCACAGAGCCTGAATGGCAGTCTGAGACGATGTGGAGCTGTACTACACCTCTTTGAGTGAAACTTTACGATGCTAAGGGCAAAGAAAGGCAAATCAACAGTCAGTTCAGATACTGATCTGACACTACTCACCTTATTAAACCACTATAATCCCCATGTATGATTCCCAGTTCAAATTTCAAAGAAAAATTCAAAAAAAAGAGAAAAAATACGACTCTTTCTGTAATATAAAAACCAATAAAATATAAAAGTTAACACAACAGTAATTGTTGTTTCAATTATGGAAAAATATTTTACATGGGATATTTTCAGAGGATTATAATGGCGAAGAATCAAGGCCAGTGTTTCCATCGAGTACATTTTGTTTTGTAATTTTTATATAAGGGACAATAATGACAGTCATCACTAGTTCAAAAAAAAGAAAAATTCTACAGGATAACTTGTTCAAAATCTAATTCAAAATTTTTTGCAAGAAATACTTTTCTCTTTTTTGACCAAAAAAATAAATAAATATAACATGTTAAACTGGATTTCTAAAATTCTATTTTCAACATTGAATTACACAATTTTTTGAAATCATTTATAAAGATTAATACAAAAAAAGAATACACAATTCAAAAAGGGATAAAAAATACACTGGCCTTAGACTCACAAATTTTTGCATTTCAATCGCCCTTAAATGGCTAAAGCAAATAAATTAAATCACGATCACTCCCCATTCATCCACCCACGCGACACGTGCCCTGCCAGTGTCCCTAACCGTCAGACATGTCCAAGTTCTTAAATTAAATATTAAGAAGTAATAGTAAAGAGTTTTGCTATTATTATTCACGGCTTATTATTAAAATTAGCCGTTTCATCGCAAGTCAGTCAGGAAAGGAGATATATTTCTATTAAAAATATATTCGTACGACGATAGAAGAAATGATGAAGTAAAGATATTTGACACTGGCAGAAACACATGCGGCCATGCCACATCATTCATACCATTTAAAATTAGAAGGACTGGCCGTATAATCTAACCATTAAATTTCAAATCAATCATGATTAGCTACATTTTTTTATAAAAAAAATACTGAAATAATATATTAACAAATTAAAAATTCAATTAATTCAATCAAAAATTTAAAATCTGCAGTTTTCAAAAACAAAAAAAAACCTTTTCTTTTTTTTAAAACTAAACCATATCAAAAACATATATGTATAATGTATATGGATACAAACTCTACGTAAAAGCAAATTAGGAGGACTAGGAAGTAAAGTACAAAGTTTAGGAGGAGGTCTCTTGTAGGTAAAGGATGGAAATAGGAATTATCCTACGGCCATATGAAAAAAAATTAATAGGAATGAGTAAAATCACGTGAAAATTTTGGGTAAAGGATGAGCTAATACAACAAGAAGAGTTGTGAGAATATATTGCAAAATATAAACATATAATAAATAATATAATATATACTATAATAATAATATTTGAATACTAAAATGACAAAAATATGGTTTTATGTAGATAAACATCCATGAGATCCCAACCAAAGATATTTACTAAGTGGCTGCTTGTTCTCAATTACTAAGTAATTAATATTGATTGCTACGCAGCCACTACCACTCGCTCTCACTACGCTCATACAGAAAAATTTTTTAGATGTAATCATCATATTCATCTTATTAGATGGTATGGTTTCAAATGCTGCCCATCTAAGTTTACACGTATTAATTTTAAAACATCCTTTTTTGCATTTTGGTTGGACGGGACCTCATGGAAGTACGGCCAATCCTTTAGAGCCAAAACTAGTAAGCTATGAGAATATTGTATCAATGTTGCCTCACCAGCTTCAGCTGGGGAGATATTGGGAAAATAAGTGAAGCGATGAGGCTCACTTAATCGTCCTGATGAAACATGAAAAAAAGAAAAGAAAACAAATTTAAAATAATATCCTGCGTCATCAAATCATATAATCATCATCGTAATGCGGAAATCATCATTTGAATAAACTAGTCAATTTACCCCCAGACCAAACCGATAACTTGCAGTCAACCTCTGTTTGAATATTCTCCTCCTTGTATGCGGGCACAACACAGATTAGATGCGTCTATGACAAGAAATTAAACGAAATTACTTTTATTTGTATGATTCTGTCAGAGAACAATAAATTAATATGACTTTTCCATACTTTATACACAAAAACTACATTAAAAGTGTCACATATTATGAACCAGTCTACTAACCTGTTGTAAATAGTCCTTAAGAGGTGTACTCTTCGTCTCCCATATTATGTCTCCATTATTATTTTCTTCCTGATATTCCATATTAATATGCCATGAATCAATAATATTTAATAACGTATAAATTCGACAAATTAAATATTTTTTGTACTCACAGAAATGACGATCTTCGTGTCCTTGAGAAAATTTTTACCAATAATGAACAACTCTTTACCTCCTGCGGAGGGACAATCGACAATTGATTGTTTACAAATTTCTGGCTGTCCAGGTGGTTGAGCTGTAAACCAAAATAAAAAAATCACATTTCATGACCACCTGTGTAAAATTTAATTTCGTAATACTGATAGTACCCACGTTCTTTATATAAGAAAAGTTGTAGCTTTATCATGTGTGTAAATAATGAAATAATAAAAATCTAGTATCACTCACTGCAAAGAATCGGCACTGATGGCACCTGCAACGTCTCTTCCATTCCCATAGAATTGATGATTGTAGATCGAAAAATCATACGACACTTTGTGGACTTTTTTCGACTCTGGGCAGCATGATGAAAAGGAAATCTTTGCTCAACGTCAACATTTCGTTCCTTTAGTATTCCCACACAGTCACAACTAGAATCCGTACAAAAGGGGACTTAATAATAGTATGTCCACATGCATAAACATATTCGTAATAATTTCATCTTGATGAAATTACTAACAGTAATATTCCTACTCATTTACAGTCTTACCTGATGACCATATCCTTTGATGGTTCAAATTCAATTTCAATGAGAACAGTCCCTTCAACTTTCTTCTCAATGCAAGGTGTGGAACTTTTTCCAGTGACTGAACAAAAATTTAAACAAAAATTAATTTTAAAATATTTATTGAAAAATTTGTAATAATCTAGACTAAAAAATTAAAATTAATTCTCAATGAGAAATCTTCATTTACCTTTACAAGCTTGGTAGAACATGTGAGGACTCACTTTTCCCTGATCTGTTCCAATAAAAATTTGTAACGTGGCTGGCTTATCATAGCCACATAACTTGACTGTGGGAAAACCATTCAATTTTCGATCCTTAATGGCCCCTCTTGAGCCCTCCGTTTGATAACGTGCTCGATGCTGTTCTTCAGGCTGTGCCAGTATTTGTAATTGAACTCTTCCATCTCGAGACACTGATGATAAATTTGATGTTAGTGTGGGGATTGTTCCAGCAGGAAGTCTTTTCCCTGCTTGACTTCGTACTGGCACTCCATTTTGATTACGAAGTTTTAACCCAGTTGCTTTTGTTGGAGGATTGGATGGAAAACAAAATCTTGGTCTCTTAATGGGTACTGGGGATGGGATGGATGATGAACCATCGCTCGAATTTGAGGTTGGCGATGATGACATTGTCTCATTTGATCCTCTGGATGCTGTTGGTGAGGGCATAGTGCTATCTGGTGACCTGTTGACACATGGTTTTAAAATGAGAAAATGACTCTTTTGCATTTTTTGTCATTTAACAAAACTTTTGTTTCATGAGCTACATGATAAAAGGGGAATATTTGTTTGTTTTATAAAAAAAATAGACAATATTCTATAATATTCAGTCAATACAATCAAGTCTCCCCATCATTGTCACTCTAAAGAATCACATAACTAAAATCATAAACTTTTTGGGAAAACCCGAATATTATGAATTCGTAATTCAACAAAAAAAAAAGTAGAACGTGCGAGTCATTTCATATTTTCAGCACGTCCACTAATGAGAGGAAAAAAGTTCTTCCAAGAATACATTGTAATATTAATATATAGGCATGTACAAACTAATTGTAGCTTGTAACATGCCAGAAAATACTAAATAACCGTCAATGCTTCTGACAATACAATAGAATGATCATGAAAAAACAGAAAATTATCAAATGTCAATGCCATTTCTTTCAGGACATATTTATGTACTGTTGATTTAAGAGGCCTAACAAAATGATTCCATAAGCCATATGCTGATTTTACTCAGCTCTAATTAATTAATTTTAACATGAGCTATTACATCCTACTGAAAGTAATTGACTACACTAGTTAACTAGTTAATCATAAAACCGCTCGTTAGTTTGTGCGCCTACTTACATACTTCCTTTTCCTAGTAAAGCGAGTGGAAGTCCGTTGTTGTTTGTAATGAATTCTTCATTTGATTTCTTCATAGGTAGGTAAGCATTTTTCATTGACTGTGGATGTATTTCAGATCTTTTGCCTCCTTGCTCGCCATTGACTTTCTGCAATATTAAATCATAAGCATTGTTCAATTTCATTAAAAAAGACACTTTTGGACTTTAAAACTTAGTAAACACATTAATTCAAAACTATGTCATTTACTATTTAGTTATTTTCATTCTTCAGATTCATATTAATGATTAGCTAGCCCTACCTATTGGAATGACGTACAATTTTAACTTTTCTCTCTAAATTTATAGACATGAGTATTTGAGCAGAAGAGAAGCAAAAAAAAAGAAGAAAAGTCAAAAGTGTACTGAAATACGATAAGGGATGGGCTACAAACAGTAGTCGCCACTAATATTGGCATAATAAAAACTTTTTTAAAAAAAATTCACATGAGTGAACATGTACTTTATGTTTAGTTCCAATAAACTGAACGTTTGACAACATCCAGTAAAAACACAGTTTGATGAAATATCGTAAATAATAATAATACTATATGTTTAGGTCGAAGGTCAAAGACCAACTTTAGAACACTATTATATGAAATGTTTATACAATTTGTACAGAGTTTATGGAAAAAACCTCCACTGTATTCTTTGACGTCCTCCACTAGACTGCAAAATTCCAATCAAGATTGAGTTGCTTTCCCCACTCCGTCAATAATTCAACACATTGATCAATTACAACTTGTATCCTATCAAATCCCTACCCAAAAACTACAATTCTACTGTAACTTTAAGCCTATATAATTATTGCAGCTTGTACTTAAAACAGTTGCCGCACATTATTTACTCCCCTTCATTCATCAGCTTGTTCACCCCTTGTTGGCCTTATTTTACTCTTTAACTGTAATCGAAGTTCACATTTTCTCATCACCCTCTCATCCACAATTATTTACAAATAAATAAATATTAAATTAATACTTTCTACAATAGAGAGGAATTTAAACGTCATTATTTAATGTCACCACCTCCTTACAGTGTGAAATCTCTTTAATTTTTTTTAATTTAATATATTTGATGATTTATTATAGTTTTTCAGTTCTATACATCTCTTTCCCTCTCTTAGTACTATAATTTGTTGAAGATTCACCAGATTGTCATTGATTGAATATTTGACACGTAGTTCATATCATAACAGGTACATAAAAAAATATAAATGCCGATTCAGTTATTTATATAAAAAAAACTACTATTTTTTCAAAAGCACCCCATAGTGACATCAATGGCCAGACATCTCGTTAGTCTTTCAAACGATTTCATTAGTAAAGATGTTTAATATAGTATAACGTGTGTATATTATATACTCTTTATGATTCAATATCTATTAAATAGACAAAAAACTATTGCAAAGGTACATTCCTATACAATAAAAAAAAATCAAGTCCAATTCATCTCAAACCTGCCGAACAACAACCAGGCAGACACGTGCTGAACCACAAAGTGCCTATATACCATACTTGATCCACTTAAAATCATCAACTATACTATTTGACTATTTTACCAAAAAATCTTGCATATTATATGTTAACTAACGTGTACGATATGTGATACATTGAATTTGTACCAAAGTATTATTTTTTTGCAACTAAATATCCATTTTAATTGTTTAATTTTTTCAAAAATCAAGAATAAATAAATTACGAAATCTTCTAGCTCTCTGGCTCCATTATCTCATTCCATAAAATCTTTAATAACAAATGTTACAATATTTTTTGCATTTAATTTTCAGTAATAAACTGTCTGGTTCTCTACTAGTAGAGGACAGCTGTCCTCTCAAATAACAACTATTAATATTTTTTAATTCGAAATAAAATTTTAAATACTCTATTTATTTGATTGGGAGTTTTAATGACTTTCATTAAGGCTCGTATTTTAAAGTCTGACATTGCTGAAAGTTTACTAAAATTTCCAAAGTGTGGTGGTCTCACGACCACAACGGCACCAGTCACCCATTGTATGAAACGTCGTAGTCTAGTTATGTACTATGAAGTTACATTTAAAATTTCACTCCATCATTCTATTCTAGGGTTATTTTCCTAATTGTGATGGTTGAAATTTTGAGTTTAAGTAATTCTAGCATTAGTAGGGGTGACCCAATGGTCATCAAAAGAATTAAAACTCCTACTATGGCTATTTGAGATGCCATGTGTCAGTTTTCAAGTCATTTAGTTAAGTAACAAGCATTCAAGCATTCTTTTTAAAAAACTTTGTCGAAAACAAAGAAAATGCCAAAGTGTGATTCTTGCCATTTTCAAAGTTTTTTTTGCAACCATCAAGCATACACAAACGGGTGGAAGATTCATTCCACAAAGTTTTTTTCTGCATAGAATTTGTAAAATTCAGAAACAAAAAGTTTAAAATTATTGTTTCATGTGCAAAAATTAAACTGAGTCATTACAAATTATTTAAAAGTTGTCTAGACTCAGTGAAGAAGAGTTCCATGAACCAAAGTGCTGTTGTCACATATTATTAAATTCCAAAACGACCATCATTCTCCATCAGAAGGAAAAAATTATCCATCGACTTTGTCCATTAAATAATAAAATTAAAATTAAAATTCAGTGTAAAAAATGTTGCCAATTATATATCTTACAAATTAATGTGGTTTTTAAAGGGTTGGAATTTAGAACTCCAAAACTTGAGAAGTCCGTCCAAAAAAAGTGGAGGAATTGGAAAACAATTTTAAAACAATAGTTAGCTTTTCAGAATAATAAGTAACAGTTTTTGTCTGTACAAGATAGGCAAATGAACGAACAAATAATATTATTTCCAATTAAAAAATGATTTTTCATGTGAAATTGGTTGTACGCGACTCATTTCTATTAATAACTCACTATAATTACTTTTAAAAAATTTTAAATAATAAAATAAATATTTACAAACATCATCATCATTAATTACTGTCGATAGTAGTAATAATTATGACGATTAAGGATGATTTTGTAGGACCACAAAAAGCATTCTATGTGAAATCACATTTAGGAATATTAGAGTCACAATTGGGAATTTTTTTCGTAATGCTTTTGAGAGGCTGAAAGAGTAAGTCTAAACTTTGCTTCTCTAATGTTTTTTTTCAATGAGTTTAATTAAATAAAATTAATACTCAGAGTCATAAACTAGGGACCCAAAATGGTACCACACATAGTTTCCGACATGCCCTTTCTGGTGTCACTTGTTTCATTCCTCTATGACCTCTGGGTCAAATGCTATTTCATTTCATCACAATATGGAACAAATCACAATTAGGAAAATAACCCTATTTGATAATATTATTATTAAAAGCATGTACCCATACATAAACGTATTTCCATTGTAATTTGATGATATCCAAATGGCAAATATACACATGAAATTTTTATAAGCACATGTTCACAATACGCATAATATGCAATTGTAATATATTTATTTTTTCGAGGCACTCAATTTTTACTGTTGAGTCGGTCAGTAAATCAATTGAAAATTACAAAGAGAGAGAGAGAGAAAACTAAACAATTTTTTTACCAAGTAAGATGAACTGGATGATAGCTTCGGGATGGAGCAGAGTTTTTGTTGATTCAAATCTTCAGTGTTTGAATGCCAGGCAAATTGTGATTCTGACTGCGAATTCCAATCACATTCAAATCCAGAGTCGTTGGAATTATCATTCGTATTCCTTTCGTAGTAGTCTTGGCAAGTGGACGTGGCTCGTTTTCCAAAACGTCCTTTTCCTGTACACAACATAGACAAAAAAAATATTTTCTTAAAATGTTTAAGGTGATAGCTTCATTTTGAACCACACTAATAAAGCATCATGTAATGCTGTACTAAAGTCAACCCCCACGATCAGTGATAAGAATCTTATTCATATTTCATAGATCCTATTCTATTAAAAACGTCTTTGCAGTTCGTTCTTTAAAAACAATTTGTGTGAAGAGGTCCATAGATAATATCTTTTAGACTTAGAAACCGAAAACAATAGTCTCGACTCCCGACCTATTAATACCTTACCCTTTTTTAGGATTTAGACGGGACACTCTAGGATTCTCATATATATTTTCGTTCATCCCCATAAATTAAGCAAGCCATTTTTCATATACATAAATAGATTAATATATATTGTGTACCTACATATATGACGACCAGAAAGCCTTTCATTGTTTTATGAAATTATTAGTCGTACGATGACTAGTAATTACATTTCCGCAATTGTACTTAAAATAGGCTAATTGGATATAGACTCAATTTGTAAACCCATTGTTTGCACAAATTTGTAGAGAGAGAGAGAAAATTTAATTGAAAATACAGAATGTACCTTGCTGATAATCATTAATCGATTGAGCTTTGCTAAGCAACAAGCTCTAACCATGAATTACACTGTTTCCATGCTTCTATCAATTCATACGGAAAAGAGGAAAAGACATTTTTTGTTTAATAACGAAAACACAGGGTCCAGCATGGCATGAGGCAAATCAATTAAGTCGTTCAAACATAGATAAAATGTGCAACAGGTTTCTGAATCCACCGAAATTATTCTGGGTGAACGACTACAAAATGAAAAAGTTGGCTCACAACCTGGTCTCACATATTTTATAGTCGAGTAATAAGGTTTCTTTTCATGCAACAGATTTTTATTACTACAGACGACAACAACTTGAAGTCAATATTCACGACCATTTTTTCCCTTTGTATTTTCATGTGAATTTAGAAATTCACAATATTCCTCATCAAGCTTATATTTTTAGCCACAAAACTCTTTGTCTGTTAAATTCGTAAAGTTGTAGTATGAAGACAAAGAATTGAAGACTGGTTTTATCCATCGTGTTTAGAGACCCACGGGTCACAGTCACAATGTATTAAGTAAAGTTGTTGAAAATAATAAAAAAACAATTAAATACCCAAATAGGTATTTGATTGAAACCAAAATAGTATGAATCGTATTACCCATATTGGATACCTATAATTTTAATGTACTATCAAATTTCCGTCTGCCTCTATACAACCATTCCTCTCCATTTCTTCAAAAAATATAATGTGTCAAAAGGTAAACGAACGTATGTGGCCCTTAAATTTAACCCTGTCAACACATATACGTCATGCATACTGTATATTTGAAGTGAGAAAATACATACGGTGTTTATAACAAAGTGGTACTTAGAATATGAACGATCCCTGATAGTCACACAATACTACTTGATAGTACTTAAACATTTTAATAAAGTTAAGATGAAGAGTAACAATAAACACAAAGAATCTACAAAATTACTACATAAAATGATTGTATCAACTAGTTTCTCATCATCTGAGAAATTAAGAAATTATAAGTAAATTGATCAACTTAATAAACAAAATCTGACAAACCCGAAGGTCTCACTCCAGTGAGAGAACTTGAATGCATCCATGGTGGTCGGAGTAAACCTCCTGACCTCATTGTCAAGTCACCTCGATGAGTCCGAACACTTTTGTAATGACATGCATCAAATTGAAACTTGCTCACTGACGACTTGCGTAATTTCATTGTGTTTTATTTTTTTAAAAAAACAACACAAGAATTCAAAGTTTTAATTTTTAAAAAGTTATTCTTTTTGTACACTAATTAAATGTACATTAAACGTTGTATAAATTCACAATTATTGTAGTTTATAGTGAAACTCTTCAAAGTGCACATGGGATTAAAAATGAGGAAATGGTTTGCATTTCTAATACGATTGCACATGTATTTACTGTTTACTGCACGAGTCAAAGTTTCTAGTTCAAGTGAACAGAGTTCCTTCGATATAGATTCTTGTAGTGGAGCTGCGACATTTGGCAAGTAAGCACCAAAAAGATAAAACCATGGAAGTCAACTAGAGTGTACAGAGTCAATAGTCAAGTGAAGTTTCTTCTCCATCACCGGCTACTAATATGTATGTATAATTTATAGAAAAGTAATGAAAATAAAGTTCAATATGAACTGAGTTGGGATTGAGGGGGAGGGAGTTGAGGGGAGTCACTCATAAAATAAATTAGTTGTAATTTATGGCAACACAATATCGCTATACATGAAGAGAGTCGTAATAATGAATTCTGCTTAGTCTCTCTCTGCTGTATATATCAAACTAAATCTCCTTTTCAGCTTTATTCTGCCTCCCAGTTGTACCACTAGTTTAAAGGTATAGATGTGACATAAATGAGTCAAGAGGAGACGATCAAGGTCTTTCTCACGACTGGAACTACTTCAGTTCGTATTACATTACCACAATCATGTATATCTACACACTACACAGTAGTAGTAGATTGAAAACAGTATACAGACAACTTTAACTTTTATACTCATCTGTAATAGCTCAAACTGGATAACACACAGTCCCTCTATAATATAGTTGTAGTTTATTCTTACTACGACGTAGGTATTATTATTCTTTACTTCTAGCACTAGCTATTCCAGAAACATTATTTCAAGTAATTACTCTAACCAAGTTCATTGTAATTTTTAATCCAACAACAAGAACCACAACAATGAAAACCATACAAATCAATGACCAAATGACGACATTTGACATGTACGACTGTATACACTGCAAAAAATATTCATGTTCACATGAGTCGTGTTTACTCCATCATTCATACATTGCTAAACTTTAACACACATCATGAGACATGATGATAAAACTCCAATGTTATTTAAATTTGATTATATAGTCTTGACTGTGAAAATATTTGCATGGTTATTTTTATTTTATATATTTTGTGGAGCTACGGAGCTACCAGTTATATATTTCATGATTCAATTTTCTTGTACAAGGCATCACGTGAAAACTGTTCTCAATTAGCACAATAATAAATAAGTATACAAATAATAAATAAATATACAAGTCAACTTTAGTAAACGAAGGGTGCATTACATAAGAGTGACCGTGAGACCATGATCATCTATGTTGCAGATACTTAAAAGACAAGGTGATAATTATCAGCACGTCATTGACTACGCACATTATATAATCCAGTCTGACCTACACCAATTTAATAAAGATATGAAATTAATTCAGCTGAGAATTAGTCGATGGATACCCACCCTCCTTCTGCTTTACAAATTATACTTTCCCAATTCACTTTCATTCAACTCATCGTCTCACCTGTACAAGTGAATTATAAAACTTTTGAAAGAAAGGCCGTTGTTTGTTTCCTTAACACGTACGAATGAGTTCAATAAAAATTAATTGAAAAACTATCATTTATAAATGGAAGGAGAGTCTATGATACATAAATTACTAAATATTATTTAGTAAAACATTACTTATCATAAAATATTTACTATTATTTACCATAAATTAACATTTTAAAATATTCCTTCAAAAAAATAAATGGAACATTTTTAGTGGTAGTTTAGTAGTTTAAAACTCTCTCCTGCATCATTTTTAGTCGTGTAAAACTTCATGATGAGTACATAACATCTATACCAACCATACTATTACACGTACATATTTAGAACTGAATATTTTTTATTTGAAAAGAAGACCAATGAGATGATAAATTCAATTCAATTGAATTCAAGGATGAACTCACTTACGATTGGTTTGTTTTCTTTCTTTCTTGTTTAGTAGATTCCATTAGAATCATCTAATATATAATAAAGTAGCTGATGAAGCAACTGAAAAATCTCATTAACAATGATTGTGATTGTACAACACATTCTTCCTAAAAGAAAGACTACTGAGGTTACAAGATAACCTAAGTTAAAACAACATTAACTTTTAGCTCACGCTAAATACTCATTAGTTGAAAAGATTAGATTTCTTTGCTGCGCATTTAGCAGCTACAGGTGTTTTTCTTCTTTAAAGGCTTCCTTGCTAGAGAAATTATTTCTATGCCGAACTATGTCATACAATAAGCAATTTCCGCATGCTAAATAACTTGAGTATAATATTGTACTTTGAATTGATAAAAGAAGGCTACATTTCAAATTAAGGAGATAGATTTAATGCCTCTCTGTACTGGACAAGTCATGTCTTTCCAATACCATGCTAGGAGTTTAATCAGTGAGTCTACAAAAAAAATGCTACCAATATTTAAAAAAGTAACTCCTTGAAGGAGTAAGTCGTACTGTCAAAGGCTATAACATCATAGTCTCTGTGATATCTACATTCCAAAGGTATTAAATACATGGAATGTAGTACAGCACTTTTAGTCAAGTTGAGAAAGCTGATTCTAGACTATGTGGCCTCCTATTTATTGAATATTTAAACAATAGCTCATTTCTGTGAGTAAATAAATAGCAGTGCATACTTATAGGACGAGATGACTAAGAGGGTAAGATTTGACATATTTGAGACACATAAATAAATAGTTAAATACATACACACTACTAATAGTAGTCTACTATCCACATATAGTCATAAGTCATATACGCGAATGATTAAACTAAAGAATAAGCATATTTTAAATAATTTAAAGCTCCCAGTATCCTAGCTATAGATGGCATACCAAAATATTTGTCACATATCCTCTAAAATTTGCCTGGTATCATGGCTATCAAAATGCAAACAGGCTCAACTACAAAAATAATATCATTATTCAACAATTCTCAATGTACTACACAGACTAAATTATAGTTTATTATACTTTTAGAAAACATCTGATGATAAAATAGAAATGTAAAATATGCTCTACGCACTACGGTTTTAAACCAAGCTGGCTTGGCTTAAACCCTTAAATTTCTAGTGCGTAATGACATAAGCGTATCTCGTCTTGACTTATTATAAACCGACCCTTTTGGTCGGTTTATAATAAGTCAACCCTTGCTTGGCTTGATAGTGCGTTTGCATAAGCGGGGGGATACTTATAAATGAGTCCTTTGATTGGTTCTGAAGGGCTCCTGAAATGAGTGCGAAATAAGAAAAACCTCACACGTTCACACATTTGAAATTGTAGCGTTTACATGTAAACCGGCTCCTCGTCATGTTTTCGTCTATTCTCTTGACCTGACACTTTTTTGGGCCATTTTCAGTATCAGACTGAAGCATTGTGACCTCCTGCGTATGTTTCATTGACCGGAAAAGTTTATCGACCTTTCCTTTTAACCATCAGGGTCCTTAATTGATAACTTTTAAAAGTGACGTTTATTCATGACCTCTGATGTTTTGAAAATCTGAAAAAATTATTTTTGTAATAAAAACATTATTTGAAACACTTTTGCCGTTCATGTCATGTTAAAAATATGAGCAGTGTGACTTAATTGCACAGGATGTCAAAATTTTGACTGCCTTATAAACGATCAAAGGAGTCATAATTTTAACATGACATGAACGACAAAAGTGTTCCAAATAATGTTTTTATTACAAAAATAATTTTTTCAGATTTTTAAAACATCAGAGGTCATGAATAAACGTCACTTTTAAAAGTTATCAATTAAGGACCCTGATGGTTAAAGGGAAAGGTCGATAAACTTTTCCGGTCAATGAAACATACGTAGGAGGTCACTATGCTTCAGTCTGATACTTAAAATGGCCCAAAAGAGTGTCAGGTCAAGAGAATAGACGAACACATGACGAAGAGCCGGTTGCATGAAAACACTACCAATGGCTTTTAAACCTAGGGGTACTTAAAGTGCGTAGGACTTGATTTAAACAGAATCCTATCTCAGATACGCTTAAGTTTATCAAGTGCGTAGAGCATAAAAGACTGTTTTGAACCCGAGAGAGAGAGAGAGACAGACGATTGACTACAAAGTACCTAGTTGGATATTGAAAAATAAAGGGTGTGATAGTCCAAGAAGACGAGTCATGGGATTAGATGAAACAGACTGAATGTACATATGTAATGTATTTCTTATCACAATCATTTCTGTTGTGTGTGCCAAGGAGTTTCTACTGTAGCCTATCATATTTCGTTACATTGCGGAAAAAATAGACGAAGAAAAACACAAACAACAAGGTTCATCAATATTAAAGTAAAAATTGAACCCAGAGAAAAACAATGTTCTAAAATAATTGTCAACTTTTAAAGTAACAAATGCTACGATATACTCCATTATCAATCTCAACTTTTAAGATTGAATGTAAACAAGCATATTTGATTTTCAGCCTACTCGCTCAGTCTATAAAGATGTATATGGGTATATATGTAGTTATTTCATCGCTCCCCCTCGACACGTGGAGAAGTTACATGCCAACATTTCTACTGCATGAGTTCGACTAGTACATGAGAGCTTCACAATCTAGAATCTTCACTTTGGCCTACATGATGAACCTTCACACAACTACATCTTCTTCTAGGACACGAACAAATACATATGATGCTGATGATCTCGGATCTATAAACTCAGTGATCATTAGCAAATAATGTCGTATGCGACGAATACTGTCGATAACAGCAACGACCCACTCTCTAACTCTTCCTAATGTTCTACAAATGGTTGTTTTGTCACCGGCATCCCACTATACACATGTTTAATAAAGTAGAAACTCAATCAATACAAGACCCTTTAATTTGTACAGCATTTCTCAAATTTCTAACTGATTCTCTTGTTTCATATGCAATAATTTTATCCTTTATTGATAACCTATAACAGTACTCTTTAGAGACACTCTCAGCATTTTTCTAAAACAATTCATCAAATCACACAAATATTGTAACACAAGGCTCGGATACATTATTTTAACTACGATATCCATGCAGTGTTTCAAAAAAGAATTCATTTAACCTTTTCTAAAGATCAAAGTCAAAATATGATTCCTGACTAGGTTGTTAATAAAGAACAAATTTAAAATTCATCTGTGTTACTATTCTCGAATAGGTGGAAGTCAATAAGTAATGAGATTTAAGTACAAAAGGAATTACTAGTAGTATTTTATGGGTTTATAATTTCTTGTACACAGATTTTATACATGGTATTAGTGGTATTAATCGTCCTAGAATTCACTGAGCAAATAAGAAACCAAAGAAACAAGAACAAATTCAAATCAACGGTGAGATAACAGTCCCTAGAAAAGGTGAGTTAGAAAATTGATGCACTGTCATTTCATTTTCAAGTTAGTTGACATTATGGTTCTGTAATTAAGATTAAAATTGTGTTTAACTAGTACACTAAAGCAAACATCATGAATGTTAGAAATAAGACATGGAAGAGAAATATTAAAGTCAATGTAGGAGGAGTGAACATGATGGATGGACAAAGTCCATCTCGGGTACCAAATCCTGTACATAAATAAATAGTATGTATAGGACCTATAGATATCTATTGGTATATCCCCAAGTCATTTACTTAAATACTATCACCAAAAGTTATACAAGTACACTAATACACACTTACTGTTTGAAGTTCAAACTTTGAACTAAGATAGAAGATTACGCTGGGGAAAAAACTATTATACAGAAGACAAATGTAAAAGTGGAAATTTACTATAATTTTCAACATTATCAATCAAGCTATGACATTGTCTAAACCCTAAAAAAATATTACAGAGTTTAATGCTCCTTTGCGAATATTCATTACTATTTACTCTCAACACTTTGAATTGTTACTGTAAATTGTACATTTATTTATACCTTGAGTTGTCTGAACTAATGTGGCGTTATCCCCCTTTGCGACAGATAAATATTGTTGTTGAGGGTCACAGATGACAACAGGTTGTCTCCGCATATCGTCCGGTCAGATTTTTTGAATCTAAGTATTAAATAAAACATAGTCTAAACATACGGGTGACCCAGAGAATTAAAAGATATAATGGGTAAGTAAAAAAAAACTTGTAAATACACTTGACATAAATACCTTGACAGGATGGATGCTCTTGAATCGGCCTCCGATAATTTGATGACGATGAGATTAAAAGACTTAAAAGTTGTAAATTAGAACGCAGAACGCTGTAGAATTATAAGGCGAATAACAGGGACGAAACTTGTATGTTTTACACTCTTTTTTCAAGTTTTACAATGAATCACACTCCAAGTACTTGACATGAAATTATATAAGTTCCAAATTTCAGTAATATGTAATGTTGTCACCATTTATATTAATGTCAATTAAGTAAATATAAAAACGAGAAAAAACATCCGAAAAATTGCGTGATTTGCGTGCTAAGTAGTACGGCCATTTCACCATTAGGTGTCAGACCCTGCTGGTGAGAAAAATGGGAGCTTGGGCTAATGCACAATTTTGGTGGATTTTGATCAAATTGTCGATTTTTATTCATTTCATGGACAATTTACAAAAATGTGTAATTATGGATAACCTGTATGCATGTTTCGCCTGGCTTGTGTAATATGTATAGGAGACGATTGGGAGGAACTGAATTCAGATTTATTTGCCCAATCTGAAGTGGAAGTACCTCCCAAGTAAACTGTACTGTAAAGTTCATCAGCTAAATCTGAATCAGAGTCCAATATCATCTGCATAAAAAAAAGTACTTTATAAGTACATATTTTAAAAAATAATACGGGTTAAAATATTTTTCGTGGTGGGAAACAAATTCAATAATTAAATTCTAACTTTATCAGAGTCATGGTCCAGTAGCATCATGTCCGGGTTCAAAATGGGCCAGTCGGTTGCAGATGAGCGTATTATCTCTGACTCAATAGTTGACCCTAGTCTACTCCCACACTCTGAGCCAGTACCTAGGCTGGCAAAATATGTTGACAGTCTTTGAGCAATTTTCTCGGAGGCTGCCTTCTCTTCGTCTTCCTTCAAACTTTTACGAAGTGCATGAACGTCTTGTTCATGTAAATTCTTTTTGGACGCAAGATAATGACATCGATCCAATATTTCTTGAACTCTCCTTGTCCCAACTGAACTTTTAATACTTCCGTCAACGAGGGAATCTATTTTTAGCTGATTCTTTCTTCGAACTTCCCGTGAAAGCTTTGTGTATGCGTCCATTTACATTTATTTGAAGATTATCCAAGTACTCCACACACACAGAGCAATATACAAAGGTGATAATAATGCAAGGCTTTCTCCTCGCTTTCTCTTTCTCCCAGGTGAGGCTGACCATACAGTCGCGCAGGCTGACCTGCAGCTGTAGTGTCAGCCCCAAATCAACAGAATTTTTGGGAGACCGATTTCATGTCCGGTATGAAACAAATTCTATGACAACAAGAAATAAGTGTCCATTGAAGCTGACACTCTATAATAATAATTTAATTATTTAGTGATATTTTGTAGAAATACCTACTATTCGCAAAAGCTATAACATGATTTAATCACTATTATGAGTACCTCCTATTGATGAATATATTCTAAATTCTTCAAATGATTTTGACTGGTACATAGGTCACAAAGTAGGAAATTCAAAACTTTTATCAATTAATGCTAATCTCATGCTTAGCCTCTGTGTGTCAAAAAAATACAAAAACAGAATTTTGGCATATTAGTCTTCGCCAGTCTTGAGGGTTTTGGTCTATGCTATGCGTAGAATACATGTTCCAATTAGGAACATGCACACTCTGGAATGCCCAAGGGTTTCTCCGTATCAAATTCTGAAGAATATGTCAAAAGTCGTTACAATGTGTCCTCAGTAATGTCATCTTGGGTGTAGACAAGATCTGCATGTAAAAACAGGAAAAATGATTATAAATTAAGACAGGACTCAATTCACAACCTACAATCTTTATACGAACCTTCCCACTGTTCACACTGAAAAACTGAACAAGATTTGACAAGCAATTTCATAATTATATCGTGGGAGGAAACAACAGGTGCAATAAATATTTTTTACACTATTTTTGGTTCATCTTGTTCAGAGCACAGGGAATTGTGAAAATTGCATAAACAATTTACCTTTTTTTATAGGATATAGAGCCATCTTGAAAGTTTGTAAAAGGTAAAACATTTGTTGTCATATTTTATTTACCTTTTTATTAAAAAGTATTCAAAATACATGCGGACACAAAAATGATTATAAACTAAAATTTATTTTGGGTCAACTTTGTTACATCTTCAACAATTTTGACCCAACGTAATGAAAAGTAGTCTTATTTAATTCATCTCACATTGTGTCCTATTTAAAGGTAGGAATATTGACCATTTTTGATAATTTAAATGAGTAACTTTCTAACAAGTGACAAGGCGTAAAAACTAAAAATAAATATTACTATTTAATTGCATTAATTTACTATTGTACTACTAAAACAACAAAAACATGGGTTGTAAAAGCAATGGTCATAATGACCTTTGAATATTATTATTATTATTATTATTACTATTATTCGCCTTTTTTATTGCCTGTTACAACAATGTTTATAAAACATTACAAATCGTAATTTACGATAGCTGGTACTACTTTTTCCTTTTTCTTAAACATTGTGAAGTAAATCCTTGAAAAAAATAAAAACCTACATTGTCCTACATATAAGCTTTTATACATATGGATAGACTCTGCCAAAGAGAAAGTCAAAGACTTTCTTCGGTGATTCTAATGTTGTTGGGGAGGAGGGGAGGGAGGATTTGTTGGGGAAAAAGGGGCTTTAGATTTGGGGTATGTTTCAATTTGTAGGTAAAATTTAATGGAGTTATTTCTATTCCTAGTCAAGATTGTGGATTGTTCACATTGATGACGATTTATAGTACAAGGACAAGTACTTGTAAGAGTAACTACAGGATTAACAATACAACAACAAAATCATTTCAATGTGGATGAACATGGGGTGGAGTGGAAGAAGTATCAAATCCGTAAAGTCGACAACGAAGAAGTGGACAAGAAGAAAAAGAAAAAGACCGAAAAAAAGAAGACCATGTTGTTATTGTCATTGTGGCTTGAGCCTCTACCCCAGTACTTCTTATTGTGGACAATGAGTTAGTTTTAGTTGTCTGTCTATTGTTGAGTCTCTTGGGATGGAGGCTTTCATTGTATTCATGTGATTCAATCAGAGTTTTTCAATCTGTCACGCAATCTCAAAAACGGCAAAAATTCTTTTACTCTTCGTCCTTAAAGAGGCGGCCATGAAGAGAGAAAGAGGGAGAAAGAACAAGTTATATATAAAAGGTTCTACTAAAAAAAGGGTGAAACTTGTTGAGTGAGTGAGAAAGAGGAAACAAAGCAGAAACCACGGACGTCCGTCTCACACACATACACACACCAACAGTCTCATATCCCCTTTCTTCTTTTGTGCTACTCCTCTCCATTTCTTAGAACCAGGAGGACAACCGAAGACAGTGGAGGTGGCAAAAAAACAACGCTGTACACTTTCTTTTGAATCTTAATCAAAGATTTTTTTTATTAAAACAGACATAAATAATCCTGCTCTCTCTCTCTCTCTCTCGCTTCTCTTCTCTACTTAATAACTGTATCCACCTTAAGCACTAACCATCATAATGGTTTATCATTTCCCCTGTTCTACGGATTGCAATGGCATCATTTCGATAGCTCAACCACAAATTATAGTGAAATTATTTTAAAACATATTACGCTACTTAGACACAACACAATTACAAATTCAATCTAAAAATATATATTTCAGTTATTAATTTCCACCAAACAAAAAATCATCCTCAGTATTATTTTTGGACAACAACAAAGGTGGTGGACAAAACAGTATTAATCTCACGGAGTCATCTTTTACTGGTAATGTTTTACATTTTCTTAAATTTTAAAAAAATATTTCTTGAGCATAAAATTCTACAAACATTTTTCATCTAAAATTATTTTAAGTAAATGAAAAGTTCAGTTTATTAATTTTCTCTTGCATGACTTGTCTGCAAAAATGACAGCAAAATTTGTTGCTATAAATTATTCAAAGATTTATACATAATGGGAAAGGGGGAATATGAGCTTAAAATTTTATTGATTTATTTTGTTTTTTAATATTTATTTTTATTTTGTTCTATTTTATTTTTATTTTATAAATATATTTTCATTTATTGGGTGTAAATTTTGTGTGTGGATGTAGAGTGAGATTGGGGGTGGTGGTTGAAAGTTGAAATCAATGAGTTCATGGTCTAAAAGGCAATAATTCAGTATTTACCTATGTCAGCTTGTACTATATATTGTTATAATAGGAGAGGGAGGAAAAGAATAAAGTAGACGAAGGGCAAACAGAAAAAAAAGAAAGAGAAAAAAAAGTTGGGGAACTTGTAGCGGAAAGAGATGAGGAGGTGGAGGGGTATGGAAGAATGTGGACTAATCCGTTGTTTACATTTGACAGGATTCAATATAATCCAATTATAAGTGTGGCCATAAAAATTCAGTGACCGTCTTGGCCACGTAAGATAAGATGGACGCTGAAGAGTATCGTCAACGAGGTATTTACTTTTACCCTTCTTGATTCTTGACATGTGGCATTTCAGAGTAGAGTTTTCTGTTAATTGAGCTGGCCGGAAATGAAAAAAAAGAGAAAGCTCGCTTTCTCTCTCAAGCTTCTCTCTCTCTCTTGCTTATTTCTCGTAGATTTTTTAACTGAAGATTTTTTTTCTCTTCTTCTTTCCATGATCATTATTTCATTGAATTTACTTTCTCTTACTCTTCAATTACTACCTTAATGTCTCCGTTTTAATGTAGGCAAAGAAATGGTCGACTTTATAGCCGACTATTTGACGACGATAAGAACCCGTCGTGTTTTTCCCGCCGTCCAACCTGGCTACATGAGAAACCTGATACCAGATCAAGCACCACAAGAAGGAGAGTCTTATCAAGATATCTTTCAAGATTTTGAACAAGTTGTTCTTCCTGGGGTGAGTTTTACCATTGTCTCTTTTCAAGAGACTATGGGGGAGGGGGATAAAAAATAGAATTTTAGAGTTACATGTACACATTTTGTATAAAAGTAGAAAATAGAGTCAATTTAGTCTCTCTCTCTATATGTATAAAAATTCAACTCTAAATATAAGTACACACAGGCCTATACGTGAAGTATAGTCCTGTTCCTGTCTACTTGCCATTTCTTTGTCGTTAAAATTTGCAAGTATTTTGAATTTACATTTGACAATCCATTTATGTCCCATTTATTCTCTTGTTTCCAGTGTACAATTTAATTGGAAGGCTCATAAATGTAATAAACTAGTGTAGTGGCTTGTGTGTGGAGATGAGAGAAAGGGGGAGGGGGGCTACAGCATTGGTGATGAAATTCACATTGTCCTTCTGCCGACACTCACTCTCCCCACTTGTGGTAGTTCTTTTGTTAATTAACAACTGAAATGTTATTGAATTGTAGGTGACACATTGGCAGAGTCCTCATATGCATGCCTACTTTCCAGCTCTCAACTCGTATCCATCTCTGCTGGGTGATATGCTCGCTGATGCAATTAACTGTCTTGGATTCACTTGGGTAAGTCATAAAATCCTTTCTTTTCCTTCTTTTCGTCTCCATCCATATGTAGGTCACGTTACACATGTTAGCCCAAACAACCATCAAGCCTCTTTCTTTTCTTTCTAAAACATTTTCAGTCTTCAAAGTAAGCAATTTTCATTTTCCGCAAAGAATCTTACACATTAATCAACCACATTGTTTTACAGTATAGAAATCACACTTGAGTTAAATTGTAGAATTATTTTGTTGATGGCATTGTCAAAATAATCATGTTTTTTATTATCCAAAAATGACATTTCTTTGACATTGTGATACAACAACTATATGTGTACCTAGTAGCTAGTTTACAGAATTTTCTAAACGTCATTTGTGAACCTACATCAGACCACGCCACATATTTTTATGTGTGAGTTAGAAAAAGTTGACATATAAAATTCGCATAGAAACCAATACAAATTGAAGAAAAAGAGATTTAAAGGAAGAAAGTGGACTGAAGAGTCTCTATCTTTTTACACTTGAATACCTAAACATTTTACCTGGCTTCCGACAATCCTTCACAGTGAGTCAGTTCACGAAATGCTTTTGGTATTGTAGTTTTTATAAATGTGTTACTATAAGAGAGAGGAAGGGATGAACTCAGCTGGTATAAAATCAATTAAATGAAATGTTTTGCCTGGAAGGATTTAGACCAACAAAAGCATGTTCTCTGAAAGTACATCCTCCATCTTTTTCTTGGAATGTACATACATGGAGATGGAGAATTTTAGATTCAACAATGTATTTATTTTTATCAAAGTATTTTATTCTCTTTCTTTGGCCATACCCTGCTTATATTGCCTGTACATGTAATGTCTGGTGCATCTGCATTGTGCTAGTTATTTACATGCAGTCATAAGTTACATTCCAGTAAGTGGAATCGCGTGTATTCTGTGACTTTTTTTGTTGTCATTAGTCGTGTATACTTATTATGGTATAGCTCTAGTAGAGGAGTTGCTTCTAGAAAAAAACCCTCGTAAGGATTCACACGATTCATACTTTGTATAGCCAACTGCAAAAGTCCATGAATGAGTCCATGATGACCGTAAGTACATGTACAGTGAAATAAGAATATACAAGGTCAAGGTATTGGAATATTAATAAACCAGGTGAAGGTTAAAACTCAAAATGGATTTTAGACTGATTCATTAATTTTCTGTAAATATAAATATAGACCTTAATAGAAACCAGGTCAAAACGAAACTTTTTTTTCATTTACTTTCCCATTTAAAATACATCGTCTGAAGAATGAAATGTATAAAAAAATTAAATTATTTCAACTGAAATAATTGTTGAAAAAGGGTTTTTAAAAAAATGATAACAATTTTAATTGATTATGTGACAGGCATCAAGTCCAGCATGTACAGAGTTGGAGACGATTGTGATGGATTGGTTGGCCAAAATGATAGGACTTCCCCCTGTATTTTATCACTCAACAAAGGACAGCCGTGGTGGGGGTGTGATTCAAGTACGTAGTCTGTCAAAAAGTTTGCTTTTTTATGTGGTGATCCAACATTACAGATATTTTATGACTTATTAGAGTAATAATATTAATTAGATGCGATTTAAATTAATTAATAGACGACAGCAAGTGAGGCTACATTCATTGCTCTGATGGCGGGTCGAACAGAGGCAATTCGTCATTGTAAAACAAATTATCCAGATCACACAGGTGCTGAGATCAATGCTCGACTTGTTGCATATTGTTCAGATCAGGTAGGTAATAATTTCGTCATTTGGGGTGAGGTGATAAAATCATTTTTTACATTCTACTTGTATTCAAGTTTTTATCAGTTCCAATGTAATAGAATGTGGACATACAAATATACCTAGTCTTAATTTTATATTTTATACAGTCAAAGAAAGGATTTAAGAAATTGACATTTAAGTAATCGTTGTATAGTATTTTTGAAGATATTTTCATCTCAGACATCCTTTCGTTGATTAAATTTATTCATAAATTCATTTGAAGATAAAAATGCAGTGGTATGCTAGTGCCCCACAATGTATGTCTTTATATATAAACTTGCATGACGTCATCATTCAAGAAAGAATTGCTTGCCCTATTCACCATGCAAAGCTATCGACTTGAGGTTCAGAAAACAATCTCTTTTTTTGTGTCACTTGAGATTTACTCCACAGTGTGTAGTTTGAGAGTGCGAGAATGTAAAAATACAAAATACATTTTGCAAAAATACAAAAAGAGAATTTTGAATGAACAAGCAATGTTTTTGAGTGAGAATATTGTAGAATGTATGATTATCAATTGAATAAAGCATCTGTCTCCATTTTATTTTAAATAAATAAACTAGATTTTAAAAAATAGTTTCATGGCTCTTGGATTTTTACTGCTACTGATTTCCGTTTCAATGAGAATGTGTTTTTTTCTTGTTTATGTATCATATAAAAACTTTTAGGCTCACTCAAGTGTGGAGAAAGCAGGGCTTATAGGACTTGTAAGTAATTTAAATTCTTATAAAATTTAATATCTTATTTTAGTTAAATGTTTCTAAAATTGTATTAAATGCTGTAATATTAACTACAAATTTAAAGGTAAGAATGCACTATTTGGAAAGTGACGTGGAGACTTTAAGCATCTCTGGACGAACATTGGCTGATGCTTTGAGGACAGATCGTGAATCCGGTCTTATTCCATTTTGGGTATTTTTCTGGTTTTTTTTTCATTTTGTTCCTCTCTGTTCTTAATGAAATGTTCCATTCTAGCCTGTCCACATGGTGGGCAGTGACAGATGAGAAAATCTTTGTCTTGTGAATGTGCATGTACCCACTTTCTCATATAAGAAAGTTGTTTTTTTACAAGGCTTGTGTAGAGTTTGGTTCTGAATAATCTCAAGTATAATTATGACTTTATTCTCTGGGGACGTCATTATTTTTTTCTCTAGGTGTGTGCCACTTTGGGGACAACAGGATCTTGTGCATTCGATAATCTCTTAGAGCTTGGACTCGTCTGTCGTCAAGAAAGTATGTCCAATCAACTCTAACAGATTATGCTTACTTTCATTACTTTTCATTTTTATTATTTACTTTCCCCACTGACACAAAAATCTTGATTTATACTCCTTTCACTCCTTTCACGTTGTCTCATTTACTTTCCTTTTTTAAAGAATTAACAAGCCCACACACACACAGACATACCAACACAAGTTTATTTATTATTCCTTTTTTTCATCTTCATTAAAACAACTCTCAGTTTTTTTACTTGCCATATACCACTCAGTCCCACGTTGTGTCCTTCATTAATCCTTCAAAATATTTCATAGAGTTATATGTATATGCACAACATTGTCTCTTGTTACCAAAAATAATAAAAATGTTGGGAAAAAATTATTCTGAATAATTACCAAAATAAATTTCTCTTCTTTTTTCATGTAATAGATCTTTGGCTTCATGTGGATGCTGCGTATGCAGGGAGTGCTTTTATTTGTCCGGAATTTCGACATTGGTTGACTGGTAAAATAAATGATAAATGCCATTTTTTCTCAACTGGTTTTTCAATAAAAAAAATTTTTGGAATTATTGTGAATTTGTGACTTTGTGACAGGTGTGGAACATGCCAACTCGATAGCATTCAATCCATCAAAATGGCTCATGGTTCATTTTGATTGTACGGCCATGTGGGTTCAAGATTCTGGTGCTCTTCATCGTACTTTCAATGTTGAACCTTTATATTTGCAACATGAAAACTCTGGACTCGCCATTGACTACATGGTAAAGTGTACATAATTACAAATATTATCAGTAGTAATTACATTTCAAATTTAATTCCCACAGCACTGGCAAATTGCTCTCAGTAAAAGATTCCGGGCTCTCAAATTGTGGTTTGTTTTAAGATCTTATGGAGTTCAAGGTAATTTTTTGATCCCGTTAAACTTTCTCTGCTTTCTCTTGTTTTTAGTAACTTTCATGTGTCTATTTTCTTTTATTTCAAGGGCTGCAAGAGCATATACGAAAGGTAGTAATATAATAGTTTTGCCTAGTTTGTACAGTCAATTAATTATAAATGTATGATTGATGTGATATAAATTACGGTACTAAATTTCTAGGGAGTACGTCTGGCAGGACGTTTTGAGGCTCTGGTAGCCGGGGGTAAGTCAAAATACTTGTTGCTGAAAACCAAAGAATATTTTTACAAGATTAATTAACATGGACATGTCTTTTAATATTATGGCTGTGGTATTTAATGACTTGTGCTTCACAAAATAGATGGTCGATTTGAGATTCCTGCTAAACGCCATTTAGGAATGGTTGTTTTTAGATTAAAAGGGGATAATGATCTCACTGAAAGGTTGAAAGAATAATTTAATTGAAAAATCAAGCCATATGAATTGAAAATGTATTAATGTTAACATTGTTATACTCTGTGTCAAGGTTATTGAAAAAGTTGAACGCTTCTGGCAAGATTCATTGTGTCCCAGCAGCGCTGAAGGTTTAATATTTTGAATTAAGAATTTAATTCCATTATTTTCACAGTACACAATACACATGAAATTTAATTGGCAGGGACGCTATGTCATACGATTCACTGTGACCTCTGCACAAACAACTGTTGAAGACATTTGTATGGATTGGGCAGTTATAAAAGAAACTGCTAAAGAAATATTGGCTATAGAAGGAAAGGAAGTGTCAATGCCCATGGCAGCTCCATCAAGAAGAGTTCCTTTGGGAGAAACCCGGAAACGAAATGCCCATTTTGGAACCTCACTCTTGCTTGCCAACTCACCAATGTCTCCCAAAATTGTCAATGGCTCCTTTGCAGCCATATTTGACTCGAATGACTTGTTCAAAGAATTCTCTAGAAAGATGAAGCTAGCTGACGTTGACGACAGTTCTCCAGGTACTTTCACTCATTCCATTTAAATTACTTTCACCACTGTGAATGCACTAATTAGAGCAATTTGACAGCGTCTGACATATTCTATGACAAGGGTAAAGGTATCACTAGGGCCACTCAATATTTTCGTGTATTAATTTGATGATAAAAATTTTGAAATAAAATTGGTCCAACGATATTTATGACCGATTTCATCCCATGCTTAACTTTCTAATAGTCCAAATTTGCGTTGAATTTGAGTGGCCCTAGTAGTCACCCTTAGAGTACCTACGAGTAGTGTTTGGGCATTTTTAGCAGTTGTTCGACGTCGAATTAAAGGCATGATGATGGCTGGAAAACAATTTTCCTTTTGACTCTGGTCGAAAGCTGTGGGCAGCCCCCCGGTTTGAACTTCCTTAAAGGAATTAGTGGCCCTTCATCCAAAAAGGTACTCATATTATACAACTACTAGTTTCATGACAAATAAATAATTTTTGACTACCATCATAAGACATTTGAGATTTATTCCTTGGTTTTTTATAATTTGATTCTTTGATGAGTTAACAGGATGATTTGAGCCATTCACAACAGCTAATGTCAAAAGAATTGATGGACCTAGTGCAAGCACTAATTCAAAGAAGAAATATAGCTGAATTGTTTAGAATATTATATCGCTCGCTGTCTACTGATCCATCCGTGATGGTGAAGACTAGCATGTTTTTAGCTTAAATCTTATCTCAAGTCACATTACTTCTAGCAAGTATTTGTCGTCTATATTGAGTAGAAATGTCAATAATCTTATGTGAATTAGTAAAGAAAAAAATGAATAATATGAATTACCTCTTTGTTGTGATTATGAGATATAATCCGTAGTTTTGAAGTTGAAACAGAAATAAAAGATTTTGATGAGCACACATGTTTGTCATTGGTTCAAGTGCATTTTTTTAATTGCTTTACTGTAATTATGATAACCACACATAGGAAATTATCATTACATTTCCGATGGTATACATACATGCCTCTTAATAGTCCTCAATGTGCAAAAATAATAAGTAAAAGTTTTATTAGAAAACAACTCCTGCTTCGGAAAATTTCCGACGGAAATTAAAAATGGTAAAGAGATGAATCGAATGCCGCTTATGTACCATCCCTTATATACATTCCAAATAATTTGTTTAAAATAATTAAAATGGCAATTATTAAAATCTTTATTCTGAACGTTTTATCTCATTTTTAATGATTTTTACTAAAAAATGACCGCAGCCTTTTTGCAGTTTGCACATTTTCTTATCATGCTAAAAATTGTGTGGACGAGAAACCCTTGAAACTTGAGGGAAAAAAATTCAGTTGAATTTTTTTTCGCGATTTGCTGCTGAAAATTGTGTTACAATTTTCGACAATTTGGAGTAGTTAATTATACAATTAAACCAACTATTATGGTTCAATTTAGTGTAATGAGTTAAATACATCAGGTGAGTTGATTGGTTTTGTAAAAACACGGCATTTTTTTGTGTACCAAGAATTAAAGGGAAAATTAATGTGTGTCATTTTTTTGTTTAATTTTATTGACAGCTATTATTCGGGTATTATTAACTTAATAATGGACACAATGTCGTCCAAAATGTCAAGAAATTATTGTGCAAATTGTTCTAACTCATTTTATGAGCAACCTGGAATAATCTCCTCTAAACAGAAAAGTTTCATCATAACAGAAATTCCAATTGAGAGTCAAGAGAGAAGAAAAGGCAATAATACAAAATTGAAGACCATTAAAGTACAAAAGGCCTTGTCATCCATCTATAAATTTGATTATTTAGATGAACTACAAATGATTATTGACAACGTGGACCCATTGTCACTATCAATTGACGGAGATGAAGACATTGGAATTTGTGAACGCTGTTCGGATGTACTTGAAAATCTAAACAAGTTTTATACTCAATTTAATCAACTACGTCAGCAGGAATCTTGTATTGCAAGTAAAATTGTCAAGTTAGATGATCTCATTCATCGTATTTCCTCCTTGATTAAGTCTAATGAGGAACAGGTACTGGACATTAAATCGGAAGTAGAAGAGGAGGAGGATTTTGAAGAGATGAGTCATGAAGATGTGCACAATAGTGAT